>JABUQX010059552.1:0-15000 GCA_015478945.1 Trachelipus rathkii | reverse complement strand
TATATATATATATTCGTGCATATATATTATTTCTTAGCACTCTTTGTTTGTAAGAAATTTGATCTGTGTGAGGGAGAGCGATTGTATCTTCGAAAGTCTAGTCAATTTTTTAAATTTAGTTATTTAGTAAATTTAAAAATGGCGTTTTAATGTTTCAAACATCTGACACAAAAGAGGAACGAATTTGAGTGGGGGTTTCATCCTTTTTTTTTTTTTTTTTTTTTTTTTTTTTTTTTTTTTTTTTTTTTGAGCGCTTGTACCTAATTTGCACTTAATTTGTACTTAATTCAAGGTCATACGTAATATTGTCTGTTCCTTTAGTGCCTAACATCGGAGAAGTTCCAAACTCGAAAGTTTCGTACTTTCACTCCCATGAACTTGAATCTTGTGTCTCTGGTGTCTAGAAAATTGATAAAACTCGTAAAATTGATAAAACTCGTAAAATTAAATAAATCATTTGGAGAGCATCAAGAGATCTCACTGTGAGTGTTTAATTTGGCTGGAACTCGTGATTGCCCGACGATCAGTATTTTGTCTGCCTGGAGGGACGACACAAGCCCTTCATTTGTAAGGTGCGCTCTCAAAAAACAAAACATAATAAAATAAATAAATCATTTGCGAAGCTAATTCTTTGTTCCCAAACCGCTACCGTGTAAGAGTCGCATGACAGGGGTGCGGGTTCGATCCCTAGCCCGGATTCTAGGTAGAAATTACCTAGAGAAATTCCCCTAATAGAATAGGGCTATGCTCGTGAGGTGTGAACTTTTTAAATATAAAAAAAAAACTGCCCCGAACAACAGGTAACATTTGTTTGCACGTTTACGAATTTACAAGTAAACCAAACAATTATTCAACTCTCTCTCTCTCTCTCTCTCTCTCTCTCTCTCTCTCTCTCTCTCTCTCTCTCTCTCTCTCTCTCTCTCTCTCTCTCTCTCTCTCTCTCTCTCTCTCTCTAAGCAAATGAAGTTGTATTGCAAAAGTTTCTTTGCAATAAATGTGAAAAATGTTACACAAATAGTCAATATATAATATGATAAAGAGAGAAAGGCAAAAATGGTAAATTTAATGAAATTAAATACATTAGTAAAATTAATACTAATACTAATAATACATTACATTAGAGCTAGAGTGGATCAGGTCCAACTTTCAAGGCATTTGAAATATATTGAGTTGAAATAAACTGAAATTAGTGGATACTTCAAATTCAGTATATATATATTATATCTATATATATAGTATATATATATTATTATATATATATTATATATATATATATATATATATATATATATATATATATATATATATATATATATTAATTATATATATATATATACTAATAATAATAATCATTAATAATAATAATAATTAATATAATAATAATAATAATAATAATGAATTATAATCATAATGTTTTAGAAAGGAGAAAAAAAATAATTCCCATCATTTATGATTAATTTAAAAATTGAACAAATTATATTTGCCTTTCTTAATTAATTAAAGACAATATAATATATATATATATATAATATATATAATAATATAACTATATATATATATATATATATATATATAAATATATATTATATATTATTTATATATAATATATATATTATATCATTTATATATATATATATATATATATATATATATATATATATATATATATATATATATATATAATTATATATATATACTTATATATTATTATATATATTATATCTATATATATATAATTAATTATATATAATATATATATATATATATATATATATATATATATATATATGGGTGTGTACGTGTGTGCGCGCGCTTGTGTATGTGTGTGTGTGATACCTATTATTCTGGTACTGTAGATTCTAAAATTAATTATACAAGAAAGTAAGAGGAACGAAGGAAAGAAGAGAAGCTGGCTTGTTTGAACACGTCCAAATTCCAGGATAATGACTCAACTAGTTCAACTTGTTTTTATTCTAGCAACCAATTTCTAATTTCCCGAGTGGTTAAAATAGATCTTTTAATATTTAATGACAAGTTATAGTTTTAAAAATAGTACTTTCTCTGCATTTTTAACCCTTGTCTATTACTTTTTTTTATCATCATATACTCTTCAAGAAGTTCTAGTGTCACTAAGCAGATTTTAGTTTGAAACAGCATTGGTAGGGTGAACTAGTTAGAGATGAGCAAGTCGATTCGATTTAGGATACCTTTTCTTACTTATATGTCATCATTTGTGAGGTGTTCTTCTTGTGAGGTGTTTATAAATCAACTATTTTATTATTTTTAGTTTTGTCTACAATCTTTTGTTCTATGTCTACTGTTTGAGGTCGAGAAAATATCCCTGCACTAGTTACAGTAAATCAATTGATATATTTCTTTCATGATATGCAGCTCTGTCTGTCAACCGCTTTTTCTGTGACTCTTCATATTCAACTGTAATATTTATAGTTGGCTATAAAAGTAATTGAATAATTTTGACTTCCATCACATCAGTCATAGTAAGGATAATAGAGGAAATAAGGAACACAAAAACAACAACAACAACAACAACAACAACAACAACAACACAAAACAACAATAGTTAATGACAACAACAACAATAGTTAATGACAAAAGTTTAAATCAAACTAAGGGTTAATCAAACAAGTTGTCGCTTATATTTAGATTTGTTCCGTGAATTCAGGAAACTGGCTACTATGAAATTATCATTTGTATCTAAAGAGTAAAATTTTGTGTCCAATTGTAATAATATGTTGTTCCTTGCTCTTCACTAAAAGAGATTCATTCCAACTTTGCGCTACCCTTCATGTAGGAGGTATCAATGTTTTTTAGTGTATAACATCTGTTATAGAAGCGTTTTTATCACTACTTTTTAATTAATGTGATCCAGTCATCGCCTGTTAGCAAATTTTGATTTATTTTCGAGACCTTTCATGCAGGTGCAAGTGTGTCTTATTTCCTTACATAACTTACAACAGGCAAATGTCCACCAACTAATTATTTCTTATCTTCTCCGCCAATTCATTCACACGAAAATATAAATAGACATCCAGATATTTTATTTTTATCAATTTTATCATATTAATCATATGTAATCCTATGCTATAAACTGATCCTCCTAATGACTCACCTACATTATAAAATTCACAATAACATTCATAATAATGCTCATGATAATAATATAATAAGCTTTCTTTACGATATATTGCAGCATGAATGAATAATATATACAATACTATATAATAAATTCATATAATATATGGTATAATAAATATATAAAAGGGATATATAAAAATTATTTAATGGAATAATAATAATATAATATTATACTTTATTAATGTTTTTAGATAAATCATTGATATAATATATATATATATTTATGGTAGTTTTACTTGTTTCTGATATAATATATAATAACGAAAGGTAAAAGGTTGGGATATTGTTTGGGATAGGGTACAGGGGTGTATATATATATTATAATATGATTATATTATATATTTATGTAGTTTATATGATGTCTTGAAAAAAATAGACATCAGATATTTTATATATATTATAGTTATAGGTCTGGTTTATCACGGCAAATTATAATAATCCATCAATATTATATTTTTGGGATTATTATATATATATATATCAGTGTACGTATATATTCCAGACAACGCTAATTTCACCTATTACCAAATTTTAACCTTTATCTACAATTTTTATTATAATCAATAATTTATGTTTTAGTTTCTTGTATAAGTAATAAAATTAATTAAACCTCTGTAATTATCTCTCAATTTATTTGTATGAATTTTTAATTATTTTATGATATATAATTATATAATTATATATAAATAATAATCTATATATATATTTAGAGAGATCATGTATTATGGATTTCTTTATTTTCTTCTTATATATCTCTTTATAATCTCTTCTTTTATGATTTATAACAATATTTTCAGATCATTTTCGAGTAATTCTACTGTAATTTTTATTTCTTTCTTTCTTATGTAGGCTATTTTGGTTCAATCTCGTCTTCACTTCTTTGTTTCTCTATTTCTTGTTATTGTTTTTATTATTCTTATGCTCCCATTCGAAAGTTCATCAGTTTAATTACTATTTATTTATTTTATTTCATATCTTTGTTTATTTCGTATTCACTTTGTATTACTCTTACAGATCTTTTCTTCTATTTATTTTCTGTCTCTTTATATCTTCCCTGCTTATCTATTGCACTATCTGTTTTATTTTTATGTGTCTTTCTTACCTTTATCTCTCTATTCGTCTTTCAACTATTTTGTCGTTTTTTCTCGCATCTTGGAGCCATACTTTATTTTGCGCTACTGATGATGTATCTTTATTATCATCATCATCACTATTGTCTTCCATTTCATTCCCCATGGGCTTAGGATTCTTGTTGAGCTCATTTCTGGTACTCACAGTTCTATACCAGGATTTCACTTGTTCCCCTTTGCGTACTTCAATACCGTGGCGCCCCTCGCTTTCCTTTTTTATTGTTTAACCTTCTCGATCTGTCGAAGTTCGTTTTCTACCTCGACCTTTTATTTTCCAGCTTTTTTTCTACTCCTCATTTAATATTTGTTTATGCTTTTCCATTTGTAGAACTTGCACGGTCCCGATTTGAATTTTGGTGTTTTTTTTATCTCTTAATCATAAGAATATTCAGAGTTCTTTTTCTTTATCTTCTTCTCTTCATTTTCTCTTCAATTTTCTTTTCTGTTAATATCTCTTATTATGTTTCTTTTCTTTTCATATTTATCTTTGTTTAAGTTCATATCTTTCTCTCTTTATGGTTTTAAGTCTCTTCTCTATTCTTTATTGTAGTGTGGTTGTTTGGGTTGGGGTGGTTTGGTGTCTTGGCTTTTGGTTTCTTATGGGCTTTTATTTTTCCGCGGTTTGGATCCTGGTCTGCTCACGTGCTTGGGCCCGGGGCACCCCCTATGTGCTTGGGGAGTGTATACCACACGTTATTCGCGAGAGACTCCCTATGATTCACATCTCTCTTGGAGCTCCTATCCATAGTCACATGTTCTTTTTATTGTCACGGCTATGTATCCCCTTGGGCCCCCGGGATCCGTCACTCCGATTTGAATTTGTATTATCCGGCACTGTGCTATATCCGCCTTTTTTGGGGTTTGGCTCCTCGGGCAGGCGGTGCCAATTTTTCTTATCGGTTGGCTCTGTTACTCACTTCTCTTGCAACTGTATATTGCTCTCCTGACATCTCTCCCGGCCGCATTTGGTCACGTTCTCACGATTATCTCATTTATACCCCTTTACTACCCGTTGCGCGTCTTTTTCCGCGTCGGCTTGATCTTTGCTACGCTGTTCCCGGGCCTTTTTGTTAGTTGCCCTTTTCGGCGACGCACTTGTTTTCCCGATTTGTGACTCCCTTCAAAGGCCCCGCGTGTCCTGTTTCACCGCCCTACGCCTACACGGCTGCCCGCTTTGCCTTCCCTTACAACAAACACGTGTTCTGCGCCTACAGCCGTCCCGGCCTCCCGGCCCCCTATTTCCCCCCGCCTCTCTCTGTTTCTTTTCCCTGTGGCATTCTCTTCTTCGCTTTTCTCTCTTATTTTTAGTTATTTCTTTTCTCATTTGCTTGATATATTACTCCTTTTCTATTCTTTCAGTCTCAAATTTCTAGTAAATCTATAATAAATTTGTCTTTTTCACTTATTATATCTTGACTATAATTGATGCATCAACTTCACGTTGCTTTCTTATTCTTCTCTTTGTGGTTGGGCCGTTCCTCAGCGTTTTGGTGTTTATGCCTGTTCTTTTCTCCACAGGATACATGCCGTTTCCCGTGTATATTCTTTTCCTTCTGGGCGTCCGCGGTCTTTATACTCGAGCGGCCCTTCTTTATTCGTTATCGTGGTCGGCGGGGCCCTGTGTTTGTTTTTTCTTTTCCCTGGGCGTGTGGTTTGGACGTTTCTTGCTGCTTCATATTTCTTCTCTCTGCTCTCATTTCTCTCTCTTCTTTTCTCTCCTCTCGTTCTTTTTCTCTCTTTATCTCTTCTATCTTCGTTCTTTCCTTGGCTGGATGTTCTGGCTCTTGGCGCTTGGTCCGCCTCCTTCTTTTTCCCGCTGCTTGCTGCTTTTCGGTTCCTCCGGTCTTCTATCCACTCCGGCTGACGGCCGGACTCGCCCCTTAATTACGTTACTTCTTTCGCCTCCCTCGTGATTATTCTTTTTTTTCCTTTTCTCTTTCTCTACTCTCTCTTTTTTCTATCTATCTCTCTCTCTATCTCTTTCTCTTCTCTTCTTCTTCTCTCTCTATCTCTATATTTTGCGCTTGTTGGACGCTTGGGCTCGCTTGCTCGGGTTCGTTTCGTCGCCTCCCGCCCACCTCCCTCTCGCATTTTTCTCATCGTTCCTTTTCCTCGCCTTCGTTAGGTCCTGCCTCCGGTTTCTCTCTCTCTTTATCTATTTCCCCTATATATCTTTCTTCTTCTTCTTTCTTTCTCTATTCTTCTCTCTCTTCTCTTCTCTCTCTCTCTTCTCTCTCTTTTTTCTCTTTCTTCTATCTCTTTTTCCTGTCTATTTATCTCTGCATGTCTAATTGTTTACATGTCTGCTATACGTACTCCGCCCCCGTCCCCTCGTTATCCGACGTTCCTCCCCCTCTTTCTCTCTCGTTTTTCGCTCCAGCCACGCCGTTTGACGATTTCTCCTTTCTCGCCACTTTTTTCTTCTTCTATCTCTTTTATTCTCTCTCTATTTTTTCTCTCTCTCTTCTCTTTTTCTTTCTTCTCTTCTATTCTCTTCTTTTCTCTTCTCTCTTCTATCTCTGTCTTTCTTTCTCCTCTTCTACTCTTTACTTTTCTCTCTTCTTTCTTGTCTCTTATTCTATTTAGTGTTCTCTTTCTCTTCTCTCCTCTTCTAGATGGTATCGAATCTCGCAATCTCTTCTCGTTCTTTCTTCTTTTTTTCTTCTCTTCTTTTCATCTTTCTTCTCTTCTCTATCTTCTTTCTTATTTTCTCTCTCTTGTCTTTCTTATTTTCTCTTCCTCTCTCCTTCATCTTCTTTCTTTCGTTCTTCTCTTTTTCTCTCCTTTCATCTTCTCTTTTCTCTTCTTGCCTTCACCGCCGAATGATTCATCCATATTGCACAAGGTACACTCAAATAAACTTTTCTCCCCATTTTTTTTTGTTTTTGGTCTTGTTCTTTTTTGTGGTGTGTGTGCGTGTGTGTGTGTGTGTGTGCGCTGGCCGATTTGCTAGGCGGGCTTTCTATTCTTTACCCCTCGTCGCTCTTGTCCACTTTGCCTCTGGGCCCTCCTCTCTCACTCTCCCTTCCCTTTTCCTCTTGTTGACGCCCTCCCAGGTTCAGCTTCCTTTTCCTGACTGTTCTGTATCTCCTAACCTTCTTCTCCTTTCCGTCTGCAGGGTGGTGGTGTGCCTCTGTTACCTTTCTCCTTTGTACCCGTCTCGTGTCTCGATCGCCTCCTTGCTGCTCTCGCTGGTCCTTTTTCTTCCTTCTCTTACTCTCTTGTGTGTCTGCTCCTGTTTTTCCCTCACCGCGTTTTCCTCTTTTTTGCCTCATTTACTCCTCTCCGAGCTCTTTCGTTCTCCATCCCTTGAGGTCTCTCTTTCGCGGCTTCCTCTGTCCCTGCTTTTTGGGGTCCCCTCACTCCTGCTTTGTGGGCGGCGACGCCGCCTCCTTCCGTTCTCCCCGCTCTGGGCACCTCTCGCTCCCCTTCCGGCTCGTCACCCTTCTTGACCCCTTGCCTTGTTTCACTAGTCTTCTCCTATCTCACTCTTCTGCTATTGTCCTTGCCCCTTTTATTCTTCCCTTTCTCTTTCTCTCCCTTCCTGCCCTCCGCGTTTTTTCTGGCCCTTTGCTGGGGTGCTCTGGGGGCCTTGCGTCGTTTCGCTCCTTCTGGCCTGCTGCTTTGCCTCTGCTGACCGCTCCGGCTTTGCCCTCCCGGGCTTCTTCCCCCGGCGGCGGAGCCCGGCGCGTTTGCGGCCGCCGTAGAGTCCTCCGGTCCCGCATTCCTTCCCAATTCTGTTGCGTAAGACGCGCGCCCGCCCCTCGATCCCGGCGACCCGCCGTCGGGTCGGCTGGCGCTGTCTGGCGAGTCTTTTCGTTAGACGTCTCAGGTTGGTGGTCCGATTTCCTCGGCGGCGAGGTCGTGTTTCTCGCGCGCCGGCCTCGTGGGTGCCCATCGGTCAGTAGTGTTCAGCTGGTTTGGGCGCTCGGCCTGTGTGTCGGTTCCTTTGCTTCGTGGCCCGATCGTTGAGCTGCTGGCCTGCTTGGTTCCTCCCCTCATCCGTCTGGGGGCCCCCATTCCGTGGTTGTGTCCTGCTCTCTCTCCTCGCGGAACTCGTCTTTGGCTGCGGTCTCTCGTCTCGTGGCGGTGGTAGCATTCCGCAGGTGCCCGTTTCTGTTCGGGCCAGCGCCGCCCGCTTCTTGTCTCGGGACGCAGCTTTTGCGGCCTAGCGCTCGCCGTTTTGGCGATTCGCGCTTCCGCGCGTGTTCCGGCGTCTTCCATGTTTCCATAGGCGCCCTCCTTCAGACGTCCCTTCTGGACTCGTTCTGTTGCTCCATTCCGCGTTCGGGTGCCTTCCTTTCGCCTTTGGTCTCCGCCCGGGGAGGTTCACCGTGTTGCGTTGCTCGGTCTTTCCCGCGGGCCCGTTGCTTTTCCGCTCGGAGTTTGGTCGTTCCTCGCAGCCGGCCTTTGGCCATCTGCCTCTTTCACCCCCCTTACCTCCACATCAGCCCTCGCCACCGCGCTTGGGATCATTGGCCCCCTCATCCTGCCTCTCCCCCTTTCGCCTCCTCCTTCTCTATCTTACTCTCTCTCTTCTTTTCTATTCTTTTTCTATACCCTTTTCTCTCTCTCTCTTCGTCTTTCTTACATTTCTTTTTCCCTTTTTTATGTCTTTCTGCTCTCTCTTTCTCGGTTTCTTCTTCTTTACTTTTTCTCTCTCTCTGGTTATCTTCTTTCTTTTCTCTTCTCTCTCTCATCTCTGTTTTTCTCTCTCTCTCTCTTCTCTTCTCTATCATTCTTCTTGTCTTTCTTCTTCTCTATTTCTCTCTTTATTTCTCTCCTCTCTTCATCTTCTCTATCTTTTCTCTCTCTCTCTCGTTCTTCTCTCTCCTGTGTATCTCTTCTTACTCTCTCTCTCTCTCTATCTATATTTTTATATCTATCTCTCTTATTTCCATCTTTCTCTTTCTTCTTTCTATATTTCTCCTTTTTCGGGGCTTTCTTTCCCTGTCTTTGGCTTTTCGGTTGTGCCGTTCCTCTGATCCACCGATTTGGCTGGCGGGCATCTTAAGCCTTGTTTCTGCTTTTTCGGCTCCTCTTTTTCCTGTAACATTTCTTTTATATCTTTCTTTCTTCAGCGTTTCACTCATATCTTTCTTCTCGAGTGTTTTCTATTCTCTATATCTTTTCTTCTTCTTCTTTCTCTTATTCTCTACACTTTTATCTCTATTTTCTACTCTTCTATTTGATCTCTTTCTCTTTTCCTTCTTTCTCTTACGCCTTTTTTTTGCTTCTGTCCGTCTTTCGTACTCTAGAACTGCTGCTTTTCCTGCTCTCTTTAATTCTATTCTCATTTCTTTACATTCTCATTCTCTGTCCTTTACCTTCCTATTCTCATTCCTCTATATTCTCATTCTCTTTCCTTGACATTTTCTCATTTTATTTATCTTCATTTTCCTCTCATTCTATCTCTTTATTCTCTCTTCGCCTCTTCTATCCCTCTTTTTCTTGTCCTCCTGGCTTCTTCCGTTCTTCTCGTCTTTCCTTCTCTTTCGTTTCGTCTGCTTGCTGCTGGATGGACCTGCCCACGTCCTTCCTGGCCTTCGTCCCCTACTTTGATTCTGCCCTCTGTCAGCGCCTCCTCCTTCATGCCATTATTCTCTGTATCTTCTATATCTCTTTTTTCTTCTCTCTCTTATTCTCTCTTCCTTTTCTCTCTTCTTCTCTCTCTCTCCCTCTTCGGTCTTTCTTTACACTTCTAAATACAGTGTGTTCCTCTCTTCTCTCATTTTCGCCGCCGTGCCTCCAGCGATTTTCTTTCGCTCATATTCTTTTCGCCGTAAAGTCTGTGGCTCTTTTCTCTGTGGTCTTGGTGGTACCTACTTGTCTCCCCGGAGGCCTGTGGTTCGCCCCCCTTCGCGATTCCTCCTATCGCCTTTCTTTTTTCTTCTTCTCTATATCTCTTTTTCTTTTTTCTTCTTCTCTTGTCTATATTTCTCATCTTTCTATCTCTCTACGCTTTTCCTCTACTTTCCTATTTCTCCGTGATTTCGTTTTTTTACTATTTTTTCTGTTGTTTGTTTTTTTTCTGTTTCTTCTTCTCCTGACCGTGTGTTGTAGTTGTCCTTCATTTGCATTTTTTGGCGTTTGTTTTTCCCTTCCGGCGGTCGTTGCATGCTGTTCCCCCTTCTTGGCCTCCCTTTTCTGGCATTTCCTCACTGTTTCTTTTCTGCGTCGTGCCGATCCCGTTCCTCTGCTCAACGACTGTGATGGACATGCTTTTTCTCCTTCTGCTTATTTTTCTACTTTTCTCGATCGTTCTTGGTCTTTATTTTTTTTTCAGCTCGGCCCTTTTGCCGGGCGTGGACCCTTTCCCGCTCTCAATCTTGACTCGTGGTCCAGTGTCATCCCCTATTTTTGCACTCCAATCGCACCTGTTGCCATTTCTTTGACCTTTTCTGTGTGTCCGTGTTTCCGTGCTATGTGCGTTTTTCTTCTTACTTGGCTCATTTTACTGGTGTGTGTTGCATCGGTGTCTGTCTTCCTTGTCTGTCTTTTATTGCTCTCCTCCACGCTCTTATTTTGTTGTCGCTTTCAAGTCTGAAGTCCGGCCCGGATCCCCGGGCTCAACATCTTTCCGGGCCTCCGGCCACCACACTCGGGCGCGCCCCACACCACTCCACGCCGATCCTTTCTCTCTTTCTTATTCTCTCTCTTCTCTATCTTATCTTCATATTCTTTTTTCTTATCTTTTTATTCTTCTTCTCTTCTATATCATTCTCCATCTCTGTCCCCCATTCCCACTTTTATCTCTGCCACTCACCACCCCCTTTCCTTCGTTTTCTTCCTTCAGTTTTTCTGCGGCACTGTTATTTTTGTACTTCCTTTGCGCCGGTTTTCTCCCAGCTGCCCACCGCGGGCGGCGAGTGCCACCCACCATTCTTTATGTTTTTCCCCTTATCGTTTTCCTTCGTAACCATGTTTGGTCTTTCTTGCCCCCGCTTCATGCTTGCTCCCTCTGACCTCTGGTTACTTCTTTACTCTTTATATCTCTCTCTATTTATATCTTTTTTTACCTTCTCTCTCTCTTCTTCCTCTTCTTCTCTTCTCTCGTCTTCACCTATACTCTCTTCTTCTTTCTCTTCTCTTCTCTCTCTGAGTTAACTTTCTTTCTCTCGGGTGTGGTTTCTTTCTCTTTCTCTCTTTATTTTTTCTTCCTTCTATCTTTCTTCTTTATCTTCTTTCTTCTCTTCATCTCTCCATTTTCTCTCTTCTTTCTCTCTCCAATTCTCTCCTCTCTCTCTTCTTCTCTTATCTCTTCTATTTGCTCTCTCTCTTACTTTTTTTCTCTTTAACTTCTCTTATCTCTTTTACATTTATCTCTCTTATCTCTTCTCTTCTCTACCTTTTCTTCTTTTCTCTATCTTCTTCTTCTTATTCTTCAGTCTCTTCTCTCTTCTCTCTCTCTTCTCTTCTCTTCTTTACTCTCTCTTCTCACTCTCTCACTCTCTTCTTCTTTTACTTTTTTATATTTAAAATACTTTCTCTTACTCTTCTTTCTTTTCTTTTTCATATTTTCTCTCTATCTCTCTATATCTTCTATCTCTTAAAAAATTCAGTCAGGACTTATATATCAAAATGCCTCTGTCCTAGTCCTACCCTCTCCCTTTTCCGGTTCGTTATTTTATTTTACTTTGACTTGTTTTAACACTTCTTAATTCTTCTTCTTTTCTTCTTCTTATTATTTTATTTTATTCCTTCACTTTCTTTTTACTTTATTCTTTTTCTTCTTCTTCTTTTTTCTTCTTCTTGCTATTCTCCTCTTTTATTCTCTTCTTCTTCATATGATTTTTCATTATTCTTCTTCTTCTTCTCATTACTTCTTCTTCTTCTTTCATTCTTATTCTTCTTCTTATTTTATATTCTTATCCTTCTTCTTCTTCTGATTTATTCTTATCTTTTACTTTTCTTCTTCTTTATTTCTTCTTCTTATTCTTCTTTTACTTCTTTTCTTCTTTTATTCTCTTCTTATTCTTATTATTAATCTTCTTCTTCTTCTTAATTTACTTCTGTCATTTACCTTTTCGTTTACGGGCACCCTTTTTTTTCCCTTCTTGAATTTATGTTTGGTCATTGACTTCACATACACGTTGTTCCCGCCTGTCCAAAAAATGCCCTTCTCTGTTCTCTCCTATATCTCTCTCTCTCTAATATCTACTAATATCTCTTTTTTTCTTCTTTTCTCTCTCTTCTATTTTTTCTCTCTATCTCTTTCTTTTTACTTTCTCTCTCTTCTGCTATCACTATATTCTCTCTCTTTTATCTCTTTCTATTTCTCTCTCTATATATCTTTCTCTCTTTCTCTCATCACTATCTCTATCTATATATACTAATCTCTCTCTCTCTCTCCTATATCTGTTTCTTCTTGTTCATCCTTCTTCTCTATCTCTCTCTGTTCTCTCTATCTCTTCTCTATTTCTCTTTTTCTCTCTCTTCTCTTCATTTTATCTTCTCTATATTATTCTCTCTCTCTTTCTCTTTATCTCTCTTCTATTTTCTGTCTTATTCCTGTTTTTATTCATCTACTCTTCTCTTTCTTCTCTACCTCTCCTATATTCTCTCTTCAATTTTCTCTCTATTTCTTCTCTCTCTCTTTCTTCTTATTCTCTCTCTCTTCTCTCTTATCTCTCTTTCTACTTCTTCTCTCTCTGCCCTCTTCTACTCTATTTGTGCCGATCCTATACTCTCGGGTCTCCTCATATGTCGCCTAACCCTTCTTGCCCTTCCTCAGGTCCGCTCCGTGGCCCCGCTCGTTTTTGTGCGCATGTTGCTCTCCTGTCGGTGTCGGCAGTTCTTGTTTTGCCCTCTGGCTCCTCCTTCTTTCGAGCTTCTCCCTCGCACTTCTTTTCGGGCAGGTGGACCGGCGCCGCGTCGTTACCTCGCCCCTGTCTTTCGGCCTCGCATCGCGCCTCCTCGTCCATGTTATCTCTGCATGCCGTATTTCTGTTGGTCCAACGCTCCTGGTCATGACTCGTTACTCTCACTTATTACCCACATCCGCATCTTGCCGACAAGTTTTCCTCAAGCGGATTCCAGTCCTTTTTCCTGTGTCTTACATTCACACCCCCACCCACCCCCAGCCCCACCCCCCCACCCCCCCCCGCACCACCCCCCCACCACGCACGAAGAGAGAGCGCGAGAGGTTGTGTGCGCGAGCGCGAGAGCGAGAGGCGGGCGTTTTTTCCTTTGTCCGCGCACCCCCAATGGTGTATACTCATGATATCTTTCCCCCCATTGCTTCCGGACTCTTTCTTCTCTCTTCTCTATTCTTAATCTTCTCTATCTTCTCTTTACGTACTCATCTATTTCCTCTCGTTTATCTTCTTTCTCTCTATTATGCCCGTCTCTTTCTCTATGCCCTGTGTATATGTTCTTTTCCCCCATTGGCTTTCCCAGGACACTCCATTCATTTATCTCTACTTTCTCTTTTATTCCCTTCACTTCCTTACTTTCTCTTAGTCTCTTCTTATATCTTATCTTCTCTCTTTCATCTATCTCTCTTTATCTCTCTTTTCTTATTCTTCTCTCTTCTCTCTCTCTTATTACTATCTCTGCCCGCTCTTCCGGCCCGGAAACGGGCCGGTCGGCTCTTTTTTTTCTCCGGTACGCCTTCTGCTACTTGTGTTCTCGGGCGCCTGCATTTTTTCTCTGTCTCTGGTGCTGAGGTTCGGTTCTTTTCGGTTAGTTAGGCTTACGGTTTGGTTAGGTTCGGTCACTCGCACCCCTTCCTTTCGTCTACAACACCCGTTTTTTTTGCCCCACCCCTCCTTGTCTTTTCGTTTGCCCCCACTCTTTTTTTCTCCTTTTATTTCATTACAAATTTTCAATAAATACACCCAGATCTTTTTTTTTTCTTTTGCTTTCCTGTTTTTTCATTTCGCTCTCACTTGTTTCATTTTTCCTTTACCTTTCGTTTGCTTCCCGTTCATTTCTCTTTCCAGTTTCCCTGTGTTGGTTAGTCATTTTCCCCCTTCTTTCTTTTCTTTCTATATTCTCTCTTCCTCTCTTTCTTATTATGTCTCTATCTTAATACTCTCTATCTCTCTTCATTACCTCCTCTCGCCAACAACCTCTCTCTCAACGGTAGGGGCGGGTTCTTTTTTCTCTTCCACTGTCTAAATTAAGTTTCTCCCTATACTATACTCTATATATCTCTTATCTCTCTCTCTCTCTCTTTCTTTCTTATCTCATTTTTTTTCTTTCTCTTCTTATCTTCTTACTTATATCTTATTATCTCTTCTCTTACTTACACTCCACTATCTCTCTCTCTCTTTTATCTCTTCTATATCTATTCATTTTACTTTCTCATCTCTTTTCCCTTCTTTATTCTTCTTATTCTTCTCTTTCTTCCTTCTCTTTTATTTTTCATATCTTCTTCTCTCTTCTCTCTCTCTCTTCTTTATACTCTAATTATTATCTCTTCTTCTTTTCGTCATATTTGTCGTCATTATTATTAGTAATCTCTTATTTTCTATCTTCTCCTCTCTCTTATATTCTTTTATTCTCTCTCTCTCTCTTTCTTATCTCTCTTCTATATTTTTTATTTATTCTTTCTCTCTATTCTTATCTCTTCCTTCACCAGCTGTTTCTTCCCAAAACTCTAGAGTCTGCTTAAATACCAATCCACTTTTCTCTCAATCTATCTTTTGTGGGTCTTTTAACGCGCAACCGCGGTTGCGCGCTGCCCACGTAGGCCCTTCCTTGTTCCCCG
>JABUQX010059551.1:50000-61241 GCA_015478945.1 Trachelipus rathkii | reverse complement strand
TTCAAAGTAGTAGCTACTGTGTTCATGATAGCAAAAGGAAAAGGTAATGACTGTAAAACCGATACATTCGAGCTACAAAATCTTAGTTTCAAACATCGTTACATTAGTAAAGTTCATCTAGAGGAAGGCGCTGTAGGTTGTGCTTTCAAAGCTGTTGTCCTCTTTAGGAAAATAGCTCGTGAATGTGTAGAATCGAAAGGTATTCATTCATATACAATTGAGAAAGCTGCAAAAACATTAGCTAAAGAATGTGGTATGGAATATACAGATTCTTTCATAGTAACTGACTTTGAAAAAATCGAGAATATCGAAAAATGTCGTATAGTCGTATTTGGTCCTGAAGGTAACGGAGTAAAGATACTTTATAATCCCTCTAATGAGAACAGAGACGATCCCTTATACATTATAGGCCATGATGGAGTTAATCATTACTATGCTGTAACAGAAGATAAGTTAAAGTTATGTTTTGAGAATACCAAAAAACACAGGGCATATATGAATGGCATCTTTTGCACTTATTGCTACACTTTCAATAGTAATAATATTGCACATAAATTAGATTGTGAACATTACGGATGTAGACAATGTCTAGATGATAAGTGTCGAGGCTCATTCAACCACGATGGTATATTCCATGAGTGTAATGAATGTAATCGTGAATTTTATAATTCCGATTGCTATAAAAAACACCAAGATAATAATACGTGTAAGAAAATAAAAATTTGTAAACTCTGCCTTGAACAAATAAAGGCTGATCGCTATGGTAGTTTCAAACACGACTGCACAAAAGCTTATTGTACTATATGTAAAGAAAAATACGAGCCTAAAGAAGATGAATACCATATATGTTACATGAAGAAAAAGAAAAATAAGAAGAAGGATGATAAGAAAGATACTGATCCAGAGGTTTATACATGTTACTACGATATCGAGACATACCAGGAAGATAAAGGTTATGATGATAAAGGAAGAAGAATAATAGAATTGAATCCTTATTTACTGGTAAGCCAGATGATATGTGATGTATGTACCGATAAAGAAGGGGAGCAAGTATGTTCACATTGCGGTCCAAGAACAAGAACATTTAAATTGGAGGCTGAAAAAGGACCTGTAGGAAATTTCATTGATTTTCTAATGAACTTTTCAAGTAAAAGATCTAAATCAAAAGTAATTGTAACAGCACATAATGGTGGTAAATTTGATCATCAGTTCGTATATGCAGCATTATTGACCCACCCAAGTTCAAAATCTATCAGCAACAGTCCTATAAAAAGAGGCAATAAAATCATTTCAATGGGAACGAATGGAAATATAGTCTTCAGGGATACATTATTATTTACACCATGTGCACTAAAAAGCTTGCCTAAATGCATGGGTGTCTGTGAAAAAGACAATTCCAAGGGTTTCTTTCCCTATACATTTTTAAATGAAAACACCTTGAATTATAAAGGACTTATTCCAGATAAGAAATTCTGCGAAATAGAAAAAATGTCAATAGATGAAAAGCAAGCATTTGAAGAGTACTATAATAAGTTTATAGGTAAAGAATACAATATTTTTGAAGAATGTGAAAAGTATTGTGAACAAGATGTTAACCCTTTAAGTCCTGAATTATGAAAAAATTGTACGAAAATTATTTCCTTGCAAATTCAAGGTGAATAGGACCCTAATAAAACATCAGAACTGTTTTTGAAAAAAAAATTACATTTTTTAGTGCCAAAATAAAAACGGTCACCGGTGACCGTTCAGGACTTAAGAGTATATTTTAAAATTTATAGCACTCTAGCAATAATTTGGCTATAATACTATAAATTACTAACTAAAACATGCAAATTAGGTATAAATAAATAGAATAATGTATAGTTTTTCAATTTTTATATAAAAATAATTTGTACATATGAAATATGAAAATATAAAATCATTATATATATATATATATATATATATATATATATATATATATATATATATATATATATATATATATATATATATATATATATATATATATATATATATATATATATATACTAAAAGATATAGAGAGAGAGAGTGTATTATATAAATATATATATATATATATACTATATATATATATATATATATATATATATAATATATATATAATATATATTATATATATATATATATATATATATATAATAATAGAATTTACCCATTTTCATAGAGGGGTAAAACAAAATAGACTAATGCTTATGATATTGAACAAAGGATGTGGTATTTAGTTGCCGAGGGAGGAGGCAAAGATGAACTTTGCATTTTTCGCAAATGACTGACATCTTGAGCTTTTTGCAAAGTTTGCAAGTTTTCCTCCCCTCTGTAAACACTGGCCAGTGGGAAAGGTTGTCATGCATTACAGATTGTGCGGGAGCATATTCTCTGTTTTGACCTCTGTTTTCTCGTTCTGCCATTGCTCTGGCCCCGGCCCCGGCCCCGGCCCCGGCCCCGGCTTTCGAAGGTCTTCCTTACGGGGTGCCACTACTCCTACAATTCATAAGCCCATGCGCTATGTCCGTTTTGAAATCGACTAGTGGCATGTTCTTTTTGAGGAGACCTTTGCTCACATGGACCCTCCGGTATAACAGCCAGGCATTGACAACGCTAAGGTCCAACAAATAATAAAAGATACGAGTGTACCATTTTCTAGACTTGAAGTTGATCCGGTATAACTCAATGAGCATATCCGCCAGATCAACTTGCCCTAAACAACAAATGGCCTCTCGATATCAACATATTTGTTTTCCTTAGCTTCCCACCTGCGGCACCTATCGTGTGGTTCAATACCAGCATAATTGGATAATAGGTGTACCGACTTGTTATCATACCAACGTATGGCAACACAATCAGTAACTCTATCAACCCAATCATCATAGCTTCCCCTTCCCTCTCTCTTCAGATCTTTTTCATCCTTGAATGTGATTCCTTTCAGTCGATTTGGGCGCACAGTTGATGCAAAGAGAATCCCCTTCTCCCTCAAATCACCTGCCAAATCCATGGACGAGAACCAGTTATCAAAAAATATGTTGTAATTCTTTATTGGGAACCAGCACAAAAGTATACCGTACTTCAGAATGTTATATAAATAACACACTTGTCTGTAAATATATGTACCGTATATTTGGTAAAAAATAAAAAAGACTTTTTGGGGGGTTCTTTTGCCAAAAAATTAAAAAATTATGTACCTAATATATTAATATGTATATATAATAATATTATATATATATATATATATATATATATATATATAATATATTATATATATATATATATATATATATATATATACAGTATATAAATACTAACCTCGAAAATAAGAGCTGAATGGAAAATATACAATGATTTTTGGTAACAAATAAAAAATTTCTGTTCACCAAGAACACTGTCAATCTCAAGATATATCCTTATTAGCTGGGAATAATATATATTATATATAATATATATATATTATATATATATATATATTATATATAATTTATATATATATATATATATTTATATATATATAGATATATATATTATATATATATATATATATATTATCTATATTATATAAACGTAATAAAATTGTCAAAAAATTCAATTTTTTTGATTTTGGCTTAACTAGAAAGCCCTCGGAATCCGAAGCTGTCTCCGCGACCACATGACATTTTCATATATATATTAATATATAATATTATATATATATATATATATATAATATATATATATATATATATATATATATATATATATATATATATATATATATATATATATATATATATATAAATAAAATAAAATATAAAAAAAAAAAAAAAAAATTTTTGATTTTGGCAAAAATAGTAGCCTCGTAGTCCGAAGCGGTCACCGGTGACCGCATGATTTTCAAGTACGTTTGAGCAGCGATAGGTTTATTTTAACGAAAATATACAGGAATACATATTTCTTTTTTCACATTTTTCCTACATAACAATATGAACAAACACACGTAAAAAAAACTTTTATAATAAGTAAATAAAGAATAAAAATTACTATTTCACGCACAAAATCAAATTTTGAAGAGAGAGCCTCCAACACCCACTTCTCGCCATGTCTGAAAGAATACTGACTCAATTTTTGGCAGTATGAGATATTATATAGATATAATTCGATACTTTTAGTAGATTTATAAAAAAAAATCGCAAAAATCGATAAATTTTGTGCAATAATATCAATCACAGAAAAGCGGTCACCAGTGACCGCTTAGGACTTAAAGGGTTAATATACTAAGAAAATGTTTTGAGAAGTTTAGGGGCAGTTTCATTAAAGAATTTGATATAGATTGTCTAGATAATAACACAACAATTGCATCTTTATGTTTTACACTTTATAAAAATGTGTTTATGCCTGAGGAAAAAATTACTATTCTAGGTCGAGAGAACCCTAAACCTTTCACATATGAAGCAATTCGCTGGCTTATGTATCAGGAAAAATTGAACAATATAAACATAAGGCACGCACGCAACGGTGGAGAGAAAGGGTTCAAAATTAAGAACAAGTGGCTTTACCCTGACGGGTTCGGATATGTGAACGGTATGAAAACAGCATTTTTATACCATGGTTGTGCATGGCATGGTCATAAAGGCTGTAATAAAGGAAAAGGTACGCTGCATAGCGTATCGGCTGTGGATCGCTACAATCTCACCATGAAACAAGAAGATAGGTATAAAGAAGCCGGTTTTAATGTCATACGTGTGTGGGAATGTGAATGGAAAATGCAAAAAGAAGAAATTATTCAAGATCCTAATCATACCGATAAAAATATAAGCATTAGTGAATATATTCAACGTCTTAGTAATGATGTTGTTAACAACAGGCTCATAATTGATGATTCATTGCTTGGAGGCCGCACTGAACCCTTCGTACATTACTATCCTCCAACTAAAGGACAGAAGATCATGTATTTAGACTATACATCACTTTATCCTTATGTTCAGAAGCGAATGAAATACCCTTGTGGTCCCCCAGAAAAACTAATAGGTGATAAAGTACCAGACATTGAATCATTCAAGAATGGACTCAATGACAAATATTTCGGTGCAGCTTACATTAAGATTCTTCCTCCTCAAGACTTATACATCCCTGTCCTCGCTGAACGAACCAAAAATAAACTAATATTTCCACTCTGTGTAAAATGTGTTAAAGATAATAGTTCAAAATGCAATCATGATGAGAATGAACGAGCCATTGAAGGTGTATACACAACACCTGAAATTCAATTGGCAATAGAGATGGGTTACGAAATACTTAAAATATTTGAAGTTTGGTCGTTTAAAGAGAAGGAGTTTTTATTTGAAGGATATGTGAACCACTTCCTAAAAATAAAGACAGAGGCCTCAGGTCTACCAAATAATATTCACGAGGATGATCCTGATTTCGAGGAAAAACTTAAAGAGTTTATCCGTCTTTTCAAAGAAAAGGAAGGTGTCGAACTTGATATTAACAATATCAAGAAAAATCCTGGGATGCGATTCATTGCAAAATTGTGTCTCAATTCTCTTTGGGGAAAATTTGCACAAAATACACCTACAAGAGAAGATGTAGTATGTACTAGTGATAAACAAGTATGGGAACTAATAAACCAAAGCGATATTGAAGTCCCTAGCGTTATTCCAATAGGCAGTAAATATGTTGTGACAGTTGTAAAAAATGCGCTAGCCGAACGATCGTCAACTGCTACAAATATTCCTATTGCTTCATTTACAACTGCATATGCACGTATAAAATTATATGAGTTACTTAACAAAGTCAAACAAAGGGCATTGTACTGCGATACAGACTCTTGTATTTTTGTCACTGGAGAAAACGATGAAGTTCCTGAAACAGGAAACTTTTTAGGTGAACTAACAGATGAAATAGCAGATTATGGTCCGGGGGCCTACGGTGATTCCTTTGTGTGTACTGGGCCAAAGTCTTATGCTGTTAGAATAAGAACCGCTGATGGAAATATAAAATATATTGTAAAGGCCAAAGGCCTTACAATCAATAAAGATACAAAAGATACTATTAATTTTGAAAAATTGTTAAAGTTGGTGTATGATCATAGTTCTGAAAATAGTACAGGCCATGATGAGTCATTGTATGATGATATCAAAAACCATGATGTTACTGTGAAAGCAATGAATGAAATACAATTGGATAATGTCGATGAAGATGATGCACGAAACGATGACCTACCTCATAAAAAGGCAGCTCGAATAGACGAATCACAGAATCCTAATGCTAATTTACACGGGAGTAACAGAGGAGGGTTATGCTATAGTATTCCTACTACAACTTTTCAGCCCGGAAAATATGGAGGTGTTAGTATTGTATCCGGGACCAAGATGATGCAACATACAGCTGATAAGCGGTTTTCTATCAAAAATTCTTTTCGAACAGCATCCTATGGGTTTAAGGGCACTTTAATCTCCATTTAATATATTATAAATATCCATCTATGTTTATTGTACAATGTTTAATGTTTTCTATGTACAAATATTCTGAATAATAAAATGTAAATAACAAATTTATTTTATTACCTCTATTTATTATCAACCTTTGCGATAATATAGAAAAATGTTGTGTAAGTGGTGTGTGTGTGTGGTGTGTGTGTGTGTGTGTGTGTGTGTGTGTGGTGTGTGTGTGTGTGTGGTGTGCGTGGGTGGTGTGTGTGTGTGTGTGTGTATGATATGTTAGGTTTATTACGTTCATAGTAATATAATAATTGATATATTATTATAAAAATAATAATAATAATAATAATAATAATAATAATAATAATAATAATAATAATAATAATAATAATAATAATAATAATAATAATAATAATAATAATAATAATAATATAATAATAATTTATTTATTTATTTATTTATTTATTATGCTTACACTTTTTCCCGCTTGAGCGGGGTAGTGGTACGTACAGCCTCTCCCACTCACACCTCCCCTCATCTCGCCCTCACCCACCTCCTCCATCCCTCTCTATCTCCCGCCAACACCCTACCCTCTTCCTCCCTCATCCCTCCCTCCTCCAGCATCTCCTTTATTCCATCCATCCACCTCCTTCTTGGTCTCCCCCTTCCTCTCCTTCCTATCTCCTCCGCCTCCCAAACTCTCCTAACCACTCTCTGTTCCTCCATTCTCACTAGATGCCCATACCATCTTAACATTCCCTTCTCCGCTCTTCCCACCAACCCATTCCTCCAATCACATCTCTCCCTCACCACCCTATTCCTAATCCTCTCCCTTCTGCTAACCCCACAAACCGCTCTCAACCCCTTCATCTCAAATACTTCCAACTTCTTCCTGGACCTGGCATTCAACCCCCACGTTTCACACCCATACAACACCGCTGGTACACAAATTTTTTCAAACATACTTATCTTAACTTTCTGTGATAAATCCCCCCTTTCCATAATTCTCTCAGACCACTCAAAGCTCTCATTCCTTCTCCTACTCTATGTTCTATCTCCTCCTTCATCCCTCCCCCCTTACCCAAATCCATCCCTAAATATCTAAAAATCTTTACTTCTTCCAATACTACACCCCCCCTACTCTAACCTCTAACCCCTCCCCCTCCTCTCTTTCCTCCTCCTCAAACACTAACACTTTACTCTTACCTGGATTTATTTTAAGCCCCTTTTGTCCACACATTCTCTCGAACTCCCTCACCAAATACCTCAGCCCTTCCGCGTTCTTCGCCACTAGGGCAGTATCGTCTGCAAACAGTATCATGTTCACTTCCCTTCTATCATTCCCATTCATCAATTCCACCCCCCTCCCCTCCCTCACCATTCCTCTGTAAACACTCTCCATAAACAAATTGAATAGCCACGGCGACATTACACACCCCTGCCTCAATCCTCTCTCCACCCCAAACATCTCACTCTCCCCTCCTAACACTCTCACACACATTCTACTATTCCTATAAAAGGCCCTAATACCTTTACCTAATTTACCCCCACTCCATTTTCCTCCAACACCCTCCACAATTCCCCCCTCTTCACTCTATCATATGCTTTCTCTAAATCTAAAAAACACCCATACACTTTCCCTTTCCTCTCTATACTTTTCTCCACAAGCATCTTTAGTGTAAACACTTGGTCCACACACCCTCTTCCCTCCCTAAATCCTCCTTGTTCTTCCCCCATTCTCCCCTCCGTTAAACCTCTCACTCTCTCAATCAGTATTCTCCCATACACTTTCCCTACCACACTTAAAAGGCATATACCTCTATAATTCCCACATTCCATCCTATCCCCTTTCCCCTTATACAGGGGGACCAAACAACCATCCTCCCAATCCTGTGGTACCTCACCACTCCTCCAACATATATTATATAACCTATACAGCCATTCCTCCACCCCTATACCTCCCTTCTGCAACATTTCCATTCTCACACCATCCAGACCTGCGGACTTCCCTTTTTTTCCTTTATTCAAGGCCCTAATAATTTCCTCCATTTGTATTTCATCCTCCCCCTCCCCCCTTCTCTCCCCAACCTCACCTCTTGCAAATCTTCCTCCCCTCCCCCACCCACTTCATTCAATAATCCACTAAAATACTCCCCCCACCTCTTCCTCACCCTTTCCTCTCCTCCTATCCACTCCCCATATGTTTGAAAAATAATAATAATAATAATAATAATAATAATAATAATAATAATAATAATAATAATAATAATAATAATAATAATAATAATAATAAAACTACTGTTTAAGATAAAAACAGATGTTAAGCAAGGACAAAAGTAATAAATCTCATTACCCTTCTCATGTGTCAAAATATATTGGGAGAAAAGGAATAAATCTCGTTACCCTTCTCATGTGTCAAAAGATATTGGGAACAAAGTAATAAATCTCGTTACCCTTCTCATGTGTCAAAAGATATTGTGAGAAAAGTAATAAATCTCGTTACCCTTCTCATGTGTCAAAAGATAATAAGATTAATGAGTCATTCCTCGAATTTCATTGGCTGACCGTGATGGCTTAGCAAATACAGTTCTCTGATTGGTTACCCTTGAGCGTACTAAAATTGCGTAATGTTTAGGTGTCGGGTAGAGAGCAATTTACCATACGAATGTTTTCAGTTGTGGACCGCAGGCGAAGTGATCGCACGGGTTATTGGTGTTGTGAGATCTATGTGGAATAATAATAATAATAATAATAATAATAATAATAATAATAATAATAATAATAATAATAATAATAATAATAATAATAATAATAATAATAATAATAATAATAATAATAATAATAATAATAATAATAATAATAATATTTTTGGTCGGTCGTGTATAGTAAAGATTGAGATTGCTATGTTGACTTCTGCTGGTAAGTTAAAACTTCTAATTTTAGTTACCTTGTTAATGAATGCTGTATGTCAGTTAGTGTTAGTAATAGATATATTTTTTGTTTTAGTTTTGAAAATATTACAATGCTAATTAAAAATTAAACCATTAAATATTTCTTGGACCTATTTTTTGAAAAAGCTTTGTATATTTTTATTTAACTTGAACGTTTGATATATTTAACAACAACAACAACAACAACAACAACAACAACAACAACAACAACAACAACAACAACAACAACAACAACAAACGCAACATTTCAACAACAACAACATCAACAACAACAAAAAATACAACAGCAAACGCAACAACAACAACAACAACATCAACAACTGCAACAAATGCAACAACAAACGCGACATTTCAACAACAACAGCTACAGCAAAGAATTTATTTTTATGTTATGTTATACAAAATATGATTGAATCAATAGATAATAGATCAATAGATCCATGGAAGGGGTAGGGGGGTGACTGGGAGGGCTGTTTGATTTAAAACATGATTTACTGATTTAAATGCTTTAAGGTATGTAAAAATGCAAATTTTTTAAGTTATAAAAATAAAAAAAATAATTTTTTAAGTAAAACAAAAATTTTAAAGAAAAAAAAAAAAAAATAAATAAAAGTTTTTGTGTTATGTTATACAAAATATGACTTGAATCAATAGATCAATAGATCAATAGATCAATAGATCATGGAAGGGTAGGAGGATAGAGTGGGTGGTTTGAATTAACTGATTTTACTGATTTTACTCTTTAGGGTAATGTAAAAATGCAAAAAAAATTTAAAGTTATAAACATGAAAAAAGAATAATTTTTTAGTAAAAACAAAATGTTTAAAGAAAACAAAACAAAATAAATAAAAGTTTTTGTGTTATGTTATACAAAATATGACTTGAATCAATAGATCAATAGATCAATAGATCAATAGATCAATAAATGGGTAAGGAGTGATAGAGTGGGTGGTTTGATTTACTGATTTACTGATTTACTGATTTACTGCTTTAAGGTATGTAAAAATGCAAATTTTTTAAGTTATAAACATGAAAAGAATAAATTTTTTTAGTAAAAACAAAATGTTTAAAGAAACAAAACAATAAATAAAAGTTTTTGTGTTATGTTGTACAAAATATGACTTGAATCAATAAATAGATCAATAGATCAATAGATCAATAGATCATGGATGGGCAGGAGGGTTGTTTGATTAACTGATTTACTGATTTACTGATTTACTGATTTACTGCTTTACTGATTTACTGATTTACTGATTTACTGATTTACTGATTTACTGATTTACTGCTTTAAGGTATGTAAAATGCAAATTTTTTACGTTATAAACATAAAAAGAATAAATTTTTTTAGTAAAAACAAAATGTTTTAAACAAATAAAAGTAATTAAAAAAAATTAAATTGAAAACAAAAATTAAAAACATAAAGAATGAAACTTATAAAACTTATAAAATGAAACTTATAAAATAAAAATAGCAAACAATATATTTTAGTTGACGATTATAAAAAGAAAACGAGATTTTGAAAATAGAAATGTCAGTCTGAGGCTAAACTAATGTTTACTTCAGTACCGTACCGGCTCCTGCACTGGTGCCGGTACCAACTCTGTCTCCTTCTCAGTCTCCTTTCTCCATCCTTCCTCCTTCCTCCTTCCTCCTTCTTCCTCCTTCCTCATTCCTCCATCTTCTCTTATGCACTCCGTGCATTTAAACTTCTTTTATTTCAGTTAGGGACCCACCTCCGGCGGGTTCCAAACACCATTCTTCCACCTTTCTCGTTCCTCCTTCTTCCTCCTTCCTCATTCCTCCTTCTTCTCTTATGCACTCCGTGCATTTCTACTTCTTCTATACATTATGCAAAT
>JABUQX010059551.1:0-40000 GCA_015478945.1 Trachelipus rathkii | reverse complement strand
GATTTTTTGTTTAAGTTAGAATCTTTAGGTTTTAATGAATGTCTTACAGTTAGCATATATTAGATTTGATGATTTTAATATTAGGGGGTATGGATTTTTTAATTAAATATATGCTGATGTTCGGGATGGGTAAAATGTTAGTATAGGAATTTTCTTGTTTATTATGGTTTAAATGTTTGTTTTTGGCTATATGAAGAGCGTTAAATATGAAAGGTTGGGAATAGTTAAGTTTCTTGAAAGTGTTGACGATAAAGTTAAATTCGCTGTTTAAATGTAGATTGTCACAGTTTCTAAGAGCACGTAGGAATAATTAGAGAGTATGGCTTTTTTAGTGGAAGAATCGTGGAATGCATACCAATGAATACATGAATCTGAGAATGTGGGTTTTCAGTAAATTTGGAACGAAGGACGGCTATTGTCTGTCCAAGAAATTAAAAGTTCAAGAAAGGGAATGGTATTATCTCTGGAAAATTCTATGGTAAACTTTAAATTATGGTGTATGTTGTTAATAAAATTTAAATGGTTGTTTATGTTTTGATCCTTGGGAATGACTGCTAGAATATCGTCAACATAACGAAACCAGATGACAGAGTGAAGCAATGGATGGGGAAATAGGATATATTTTTCTATTAATTCCATATAAATATTGCTAATTGCAGGGGAAAGGAGGGATCCCATGCTGAGGCCGAAAATCTGCTTATAATATTTATTTTGAAATCTGAAATAAGCATAGTCTAGGATGAGTAAAATAAGAGCCTTGGTGAGGAGGAAAGGTAAAGAGAAAGTAATGTTGTGAGCTTGTACATGATTTTCAAGAAGGGTTAGTGTGTTGTCAGTAGTAAGGGGTCGTAAACTGACGGAAAAGTAGCGGAAGCCAGATTTGTCGCTAAATCTGGCACCCTAATCCGCTAATTTTGCGCTTTTTTGGTACTTTTTTACTGATTTTTACCATTTTTTAGGAATTTTGCTACTTTTTTAACGTTTTGGCACGGAAAAGTAACGGAAGTAACGTTTTGACACGGAAAAGTAACGGAAGCCTGATTTGACGTTAAATCTGACAACCTAATCCGCTAAATTTGTCATTTTTTTTTGGCACTTTTTAACATTTTTTAGCTACTTTTTTTTAACGTTTTGTCCATAATTCAGGTCAAAACCCCCAACTCCGGAGGATTTTGGGGATTTTCTCCATTGGCAGCCCATGCACGTCGAAGACAAAGACACGAAAACCATTTTGGAAGGTTTTGGAAATTCCAGTCATGTCGGCAGCTGACTTGGAAATTTCCACGTGCATTTCACTAGGATTTGTGACGTTTTGATACGTCACAACACTTAGGGGTTTCCACAGTCGGTGACGACCGAATTTAAGGTCTGGAAGACCGACTTCCGAGGTTCTGAGCCTGAACTCAAGGATTTTAGCCCCAAAAAGGGAGCGGAGCCCCTCAAAAGGGGCTTTTTGGTTCCTAGAAGGTTTTA
This sequence comes from Trachelipus rathkii, assembly GCA_015478945.1. Taxonomy (NCBI): domain Eukaryota; kingdom Metazoa; phylum Arthropoda; class Malacostraca; order Isopoda; family Trachelipodidae; genus Trachelipus; species Trachelipus rathkii. The sequence goes on along the minus strand of JABUQX010059551.1, from coordinate 38,527 downwards.
AAATCGATAGATCATTTTTGATGGTTCCAATCGATTTATCGTGATCGATTACCCCTAAATCGATCTTTAAATCGACTTTCTACGTGCTCTGGTTGGCATTTAGCACTGAAAATGTAATCGAAAGAAAAAAGCTAACCAATAATTATCATTCGATTAATCGTTGTAGTAATACGAACACTCTCCCGCACCCACATTTTTTCGATATGAAGAATACGAGTATCGCTTTCAAACATTGGCTATGTGGTCATTGGTGTTGAATAAACTTGACTCATAGGCGAAGTTCGGTGGCCGTAGGCACCCCCGTAAGGGGGTCGCTGCCCCCCTCTCTCCAAGGCCAAATTCGTCCTGAAAACCATGTGTAGGCTAACGTACTCGGAGTGAAATTTTGGATGTGATCTATATATCACGTAATCTCGTCGCGGAGACGAGATTACGTTCCCTCTGCGTCCCCCGTAAGGGTGGACGCTGCCCGTAAAATTAAAATGATAAGTAGAAGGCTGAAACATTGAGACAGCGATAGAGGAAGTCGGAGTCGGAGACGGAGTCGGAGTTTGGAGACGGAGTTGGATTGGAATTCGACTTCGGAAGTCCAGGAAGACCACCCCAGCAGGGGGGTCATCAGTTCTGAAAAAAGAAGAAATGCATGGAATGAAACCTGAGAGAAGAAGGAGGAGGAAAGGAGAAGAAAGGAAGAAGGAGGAGGAAAGGAGGAAGAAGAAGAAGGAGGAATGGAAGACGAAGAATGAAGAAGGAGGAGAGTCGGAGTCAAGTACCGGCACGGTGCTGGAGCCACTGCGGGGCCGAGTTAATAAACATCGTATCAAACAACAATTGTTGGATGTTCCTTATTTAGGGTTATGAGGTCGTAGAGTTCGGACAAATTAGGGTATTAAATCTGTGTAGGGGCGAGATGTCTAGGACCCCCCTTAGGGGGGTCCCGACTGAAAACAAAAAAGGCACAGAGTGCAAAAAACAGAGATCGAAGGAAGAAGACAAGAAGGATGAAAGATGAATAAAGAGGGGAAAGAAGAAGAAGAGTCTGACTCAGAGGAGTAGGGGTTGACAGGCTTCACCTAGTCGCTGGCTCTCGGCCTGCGGTGCCGAGTTATATAAACCTCTTAAGTGATAATCGATACCAATACTTGTGTCACTTATATCAGTATTGGATTCTGTAGATTTTTCGAACAATAACGGTTTCAGAACCATCAAGAAATTAAATAAATAACATAAATAAAATAAATAAATAAATAAATTTCTATTTCTTTTAGTTTCAATAACTATACAAATTTACGTGGTACATACCTAACAGCAGTAAATCACTAAATACAAAAACCACTATCTCCAACATCCCTCCTGACCATCTGTTCGATCTATTGGATCTAATGATTAAGAGTACAAAATCTTTTACTAAAATCCTGTACACGTTTTACACTTACCCCTAAAGCAGTAAATCACTAAATCCAAATCACTACTCCAACCTCCATTACACTGCACATCCTGATGAATCTATTGCAATCTATTGATCATTGATTCAAGTCATATATTTCGAGTATCATTCTGAATAAACATAAACATAAAAATAAACATTTCTGTATACAAACATCAATCAATATTATGATTGACGTCAAACAAACGTTTTCACAGTAACTAAAGCTTACCTTAATATCCACTCTGAACTATGAATATTGTCCACAACGACAAACATAACACACCCCTTAAACACGAATAAATGTTAAAATTAACAAAGTTCCACACTTAACACACCCAGAGTAAAAGTAACTAACATTTTCATACAATAACGTAACCTATTCACACTCTTGTCAAGCATATCTCTACATATTAACGGTAATCTTACACTAACACAGTAACATTTAACTAAACATTATCACAACAGATTGGTTAATATAACTCCAATACGGATCAACGAACTATTCTCTAAACCATAATTAAGGTTTCCCACATCAATAAAGCTAAAACAGACCGTTCATGAACTAAGAACAAATAATGCATACAAAGACAAACCATATCACACCTTCAAAACACGAAATAAACTGTTAACATTAACAAAGTATTCCACACTTAACACCAATACAGTACACTAACACTGCAGCAAAACGTAACCTATATCTTACCTTTTTCAAGCCATATCTTCGCTAACATATTATCGTTAACCTTAAACTGACACAGTAACACATCACATTAATAAAGCATACTTAACATCACCTAAAAACTTATGCAATATAACCCCAAAAACGACCGCACCTAACAATCTTAAGCAGGACATAACACGGTCAACGTTACAAAGTTTCACACTTAACCAACAGTAAAGTAACTAACATAACATCAAAAACGTAACTTATTCACACAGAATCAAGCATGTCTCTAACATAACAATGTTAATTTTACATGAACATGGTAATATTTAACAAAATTCATCATAACCTTTGTGTAATTATCATGCAGACCACCGAAAGTATGCTAACGTAACAAAGTTTTCCACTTAATAAGCCAACATAACATTCTTGCTAGAACTAAGGAAAATAATATTACAACAGACAAACCTGACACATCTTAAACGCAACAGAAATAAACTGTTAACATTAAACAATGATCCAAACTTATTCATCAGTAAAAGTAACTACAAGCTCACAAACAACAACTATCCATCACACATTTTATCCAAACATATCAGCATGACAATGTTTAATTTTTACATTAACGCTATTTAATATGTAACAAAAAATTTAGCATAACCGACCTAACCATCACTAATACTAATGGTATAAAGAGACAAACAAAGTACAGTTATTTACTCTATGTAAAGCTAAACTATGAACATAACATATAACACACAACAACCAGGACTACATAAACAGCTATCATGGAACAACTTCGTTCAATAAAGCGAACAGTACGAGGATTTTACATTAACACTAGTAATATTTACCAAAAATTATCATAACCACTTAACCTAACCATAATATACCGAAACGAGTAAACGAACAAAGATAAAGTTTTATAGGCTTATCTCATTTTCTAGACACCGCCCCGTTTCAAGAAAAAACCAACTCTAAACAATTGAAAAATCGATTTTATGCCTTTAACCATTTGCATAAAGTTATGCAATACTTATTATATTTGACCCTCTGGCAGGAATACAAGCCAATGTTAAACAGCTCGCCATTCGCGTTTACTGATTAAAATATAAATTGACACCATTCGTGGGCGATACGAAACTCCTCGTGAAGATATCAACAACAAGCGTAGAGATGCGAGAAGATTCTTCAGTAATCAGACCACTGCGAAAACTATCTACTGAAAAAAAATCAGTGTATAAACAACGCCTATAGGTAATGAGAACTCATGTTCTTTTCAACCAAATCAGAAGAAAGTAAACAAAGAATACAACGTACGAATGAACGCACATCAGTTCAAAAGGGTAATACATATTCTCGTAGACAACAACAACAACAACCAAACAACAATAACATAGGTACAAAACTAATTCTTTATATTACCAATTCATCGAATATAGGCTAACATAAACAAGGTTTTCACATTAATAAAGTAACATAGCATCATGATTCAAAATAATAATAATGTACAATGACAAACCTAAAACACACCTGAAGCCCGAAATAAACTACTTAACTTCAACAAGTACTAGCAACAGCGCTACAAAACGTCAACCTAATTCACACTTTTTTCCAGCATATCTCATAACATATCAATGTTAATTTCTACATTAACACTATTGATTTACGTCGCATTATGAGTATCATTTCGGATAAACATAGCACAAAATGAGTTCTTTATATACTAAGCATCGAATATATGCTAACATAACAAGGTTTTCACATTAATAAAGCTAACAGGGCATCAACATGAAACAAGAAAATAATGTACAACACGAATCTACACAACTTACATACGAATAAACCTGTTAACATTAACAAAAGTCCACACTTTAGCACCTGTAAAGTAACTAACATGCATACAACAACGTAATAATTCATACTTTTATCCAAGCATCTCCTCTAAATTTCATTAGCTTTAAATTACATTACACAGTAATGTATTACAAAGAACTTTACAATAACCTTGTTTAATTAATCAATACAGACCAAACGAATACGGCAAAACATAACAAAGTTTTAACCCAACTACTAACACAAACAAATAAGTTAGTTTACATACTAACCATCGAATATATGACTTAAACGTAACAAAGTTTCTGCATTAATAAAGCTAACATAAACATAACCTGAACTAGAATATAATGTACACACCAAACCTAACACACCAAATGTACGAATTAAAACTACGAAACATTAACCAACTTCCGCACTTAACAACAGTAAAGTAACTAACACAGCGTACAAACGTAACCTATCACCCTTTTTCAAGAGTATCTCTAACATAATCAAGTTTAATTTTTATTTGTTTTTCGTAATATTTAACACTTGGTGTGCATAAGCCAGTCTAATCACTCTTCAGACATACGACCTCTTTAAATGCAAATCTAACAACCTTTAACATCAACTTCGTAATATTTAACAAAAAAATTCATCATAACCTCGTCTAAATTATTCATAATCCGCCAGACGAGATGTGCAACATAACCCAAAGTTTTACCAAAAACATACCAAAAAAAATAACAAAATTTTACTCCTACACAAACATAAAGAGGAAGTAAGGTTCTTTTGAATAAAATAGCATCAGGTAAACCGTAATAAGTTTACTGATTTTAAAGCCATAAATCAGGTAAATCAGTAAATCAAAACCACCCATCCCTACAGTCCCCTTCCCATCCCACCCGCCTGTGATCTAATGAACTATTGATTCAAGTCATATTCGAGTATCATTTTGGATAAACATAACATTAAAATAAGTTCTTTAATTACTGGACCTACGAATATATGCTAACCAACAAGGCTTTAGCATCAATAAAGCTAACATATCAAAGCGCAAATAAGAATATAATGTACAAATGCCAACCTTAACTTACCTCGCGTATGAATAATCAGCTAACACTCCTGAAATTCCCTACTTTCATAAAGGTAAAGTAGCATAACAGGCCATACAATACTCGATATGTTCCCAACTTTTCGCGCATATCAGCAACAGGTAAAGCCGTATTATCTAACAAAAATCCCTTTATCAAAGTGACCAATCTATCAAGATACCAACATTTTGAACTAAGAATTGACACCTATCTTCATCAAAGTGTTCACCTCGTTTCGGTATAACATTCATTTTACCTAATGATAATCGTAGACTTGTAGCAAAATTCTAAAGGGAAACCTAACATTACTCAACAAAAACTTAACCTAGGCTCACGTTTCTAACACATCGCCGTCAGTTACAACAGTAATATCTTACAAAAAAAACTCATAATTTCTTTAACAAATCAGTTTTAATTTCACATTGTCATAGTAATATTTAACATAACGTACTAACTTACGAATAAAAACAGTTTCATTAACCAAGAGTATCTAAAGCAACACATTACTTCCCGAGAGAAAAAACCCAGGGGGATTGCGCCCCTTGAAAGGGTGTGAATCCCTGCGAAGGGGATCACCCCGAAGGGGTTGTAGGCGGGCTTTACCCCCCGAAGGAGGGTAAGGCCTTCAGCCCTTGGGCTGAGGCCAGAAGGCCCGCTTACACCCCTTCGGGCGTGATCCCCTTCGCAGGATCACACACCCTTTCAAGGGCGTGCATTCCCCCTGGGTTTTCTCTCGGAAGGTAATGTGTGGTTTTAGATACTCTTGGTTAATGAAAAACTGTTTTATTCGTAAGTTAAGGTACGTTATCGTTAAATATTACTATCGGGACAATGTGGAAGACACTGAGTTGGTTAAAAGAAATGAGAGTTTTTGTAAGATATTACGGTGTTTTGTAACTGACGATGATGTGTTAGAAACGTGAGCCTAGGTTAAGTTGTTGATGTGAGTTAATGTTCGGTTTATGCCTTAGAATTTTGCTAAGCTACGATTATGAAGGATCAAATGATGTCTATACCGAAACGAGTGACACTTTGATGAAGATAGTGGCAATTCATAATGGTTCAAGATGTTGGTATCTTTGCTAGATTGGTCACTTTGTTAAGGATTTTTGTTAGATAATACGGCTTTACTTGTTGTGATAAGCGCGAAAAGTGGGAACATACGAGCTATTGTATGACCTGTTAGCCATTTTACCTTTTGATAAGTAGGGAATTTTTCAGGGATTGTTAGCTGATTATTCATACGCGAGGTATGTTAGGTTTCATTTGTACATTATATTCTTACGTTGCAGCGTTATGATTGTTAGCTTTATGGATTGGCTTAAAAAAAAAGGGGGGCTTTGTTAGTTAAGCATATATTGCGTAGGTCGTATATAAAGAACTCTATTTTTTTATGTTATGTTTAATCCAAAATGATACTCGAAAAAATATGACTATGACATCAATAGTTCATTAGATCACAGGCGGGTGGATGGGTAGGGACTGCAGGGATGGGTGGTTTTGATTTACTGAATTTACTGATTTACTGCCTTTGGGTATGTAAAACATGTACGGTTTTTACTGTTGATTATTTATTCAAAGAACTTATTTTTTATGTTATGTTAGGATAAAAAATTTTGTTATTTTTTTTGTTGTTATGTCTGGTTAAAAACTTTGTTATGGTTGCAATTATTCGCTGGGCATTATGATATTTAGACGGAGGTTATGATGAATGTGTTTTGTTAAATATTAAGAAGTTGATGTAAAACATTTGTTACGTTAGCATTATATTCTTTGTCTGCTTATGATGATTAGACAGGTTATGCTAAACTTTTGTTAAATCATTACGATGTTAATGTAAAATTAAATTGATATGTTAGAGAAGCTTGTTTAAAGTTTGAATAGGTTACGTTTGTACGCTGTGTAGGTACTTTACTGTTGTTAAGTGCGAAGTTTGTTAATGTTTAGTAGTTTATTAGTACGTATGGTGTGTGTTAGGTTTTGTGTTGTACATTATATTCGGTTAGCTTCAGGTTTATGTATATGTAGCTTTATTAATGCAAAAACGGTTGTTACGTTAGCATATATCGATGGTTAGTATATAAAAGCAACTTACTTTTTGTGTTATGTTTGGTTAAAAACTTTGTTGTTTGCAGTTATTCGTTGGTCGTATGATAATTAACAAAGGTTATGATGAAATTCTTGGTTTAAACATTCTGTGTCAATGTAAAACTTAACTGTTTAATATGTTAGAGATATGCTTGGAAAAAGTATGAATAGGTTACGCTTTTGTATTCTAAATTTTAGTTACTTTACAGGTGTTAAGGTGTGGAACTTTGTTAATTGTTAACAGTTTATTCGTGCTTAAGTTGTGTTAGATTCGTCGTTGTACATTATTTTTAGAGGTGATGCCTTGTTAGCTTTATTAATTTGGGAAAACCTTGGTTAATGGTACGCATATATTCGATTTAGTATATAAAGAAACTCATTTTGTGCTATTGTTGAATGATTGATAGTCGAAATGCGACGTAAATCAATAGTTGTTAATGTAAAATTAACATTATATGTTAGAGTATGCTGGAAAAAGAGGTTGGGAATAGTACTTTTTGGTGACCGCGTGCTAGGTACTTTGTTATGTTATTTTTAGTTTATTCGGGCTTAAGGCTGTGTTAGGTTTTCATTGCTACATTATATTCTTAGTTAATATTGATTGCCTATGTTAGCTTTATATAATGTGAAAAAAACCTTGTTATGTTAGCCATATTCGATGATTGGTATATAAAGAATTCTATGTTAGTACTATGTTATGTGTGTTGTGGTTGTGTTGTCTAACGAGAATTATATACCCTTTTTGAATCCTGATGTGGTTCTTCGTACGTTGTATTCTTGTATATCTCCTGATTGGTTGAAAGAAAGAGTCTCAATTACCGATAAGTGTTTAACACTATTTTTCAGTTAGGATAGTTTTCGCGAAGGGCGTGATACGAAGACAACGTCCTCGCATCTCTACCGCTTTGTTGTTGATATCTTCACGAGGAGTTTCGTTATTCCCCACGATGTGTTCATTTATATTTAATCGGGTTAAACCGAATGGCGACTGCTACATTGCTTCTATTCCTGCCAGAGGGTCAAATGATATAATAAGTATTGCATCACATTTAGGCAAATGGTAAAGATCAAAAATCATTTTTCAATGTTTTTAGAGTGGTATTATCTGAAACGGTGGCCGGTGGTCTAAAAAAAGAGATATAAGGGCCTAAAAACGATTTACTTTGTTTCGTCTTTTTACTCGTTAGGTATATTCTGGTCTAGGTAAGGTTATGATAAAATTTTGGTATAAATAATTACTATGTTAATGGAAAATTAACATCGTTATGTTCGCTTTATTGACCAAGTTGTTAATGATAGCTGTTTATTAGTCTGGTTGTTGTGTGGTGTTGAAGTATGTGTATGTTCAATAGTTTAGCTTTACATAGCAGTAAAAACTTTACTTTGTTTCTCTTTTACAATTTAGGTATTATGATGGTTAGGTACGTGTATGCTAAAGTTTTTTGGTTAAATATGACTGTGCTAAATGTAAAATTAAACATTGTCATGCTGTATGTTTGATAAAGTGGGGGTGGGAAGGATTTTTTTTTCTTTGAGCTTGTGTTAGTTACGTGGTTAGCTGAGTGATAAGTGTTGGCATCAGTTGGCTAATCGTTAACAGTTGGGTATTCTGTTGCTTAAGGATGTGTCAGTGTTGTGTCGTTGTGAAATGGATAATCTTAGCGGTGTACCATTGTTGTGAGTTGGCTGTTTTATTTAAATGTGGAAATACTTGTGTATACGTTAGCATTACTTTTCGATGGGGGTCTGCAATGATAATTACACAGGTTTAGTAAATTTTTGTTAAATTTACCATGTTAATGTAAAATTAACATTGGTTATGTTAGAGGACAGCTTGGATTGTGTGTAATAAGTTACGGTGTTTTGGATGTCATGTTAGTTACTTTACTGTTTAGTGTGAAACTTTGTTAACGTTGACCGTTGTTCTGATAAATTTTTTAGGTTCGTCGTGGGGTTAATATTCATAGTTTAGGTGATGTTAGTATGCTTTTATTAATTGTGGTCTTACTGTGTCAGTGATAAGGTTAACGATAAGTATGTTAGCAGATATGCTGAAAGAAAGAGTAGGATAGGTGTGACGTTTTGCATGCAGGTTAGGTTACTTTCAGTGGTGTTAAGTGTCGGAACTTTGATTAATGTTAAACAGTTCAACTGCAACGTATTTTATTGGTCATTTTGTCTTTGTACATGTATTCTGTTTTTCTCCTTTACTGTCGTTTTTGATTATAACTAGTCGACACATTTTGCTGCCATGGTCAGTATTGATAGAGTGTAACGCATTTGTGAAAATTTTAGTTACGAGGTGGGTACGTGGTTGAGTGTAAGATTAACGGTTAAATGTTAGAGCATAGTGCGATTGACAAAGTGTGAAAGTAGGTTACGTATTGTATGAGAGATTAGTTACATGACTGGGGCGGTTATAGTGTGGACTTGTTAATGTTAAACAAGTTGGATTGCTGTGTTTAAGATGGGTGTGTATGGTTGTCTGTGTGTTACGAGGGTTAGGTTCAGATGATATTGAAGTAAGCTTTAAGTACGTGGTGTGAGAACTTTTACGTCGAGAGTAGTAGTTGATTGAGGTGGTTGTATAAAGAAAACTTGATTTTATTGTAGTTATTCGAAAATGATACTTCGAAATTGACTTGAATCAATATATGCAAAGAATCGAAGTAGATCGAGCTGAGATGTGGCGAGGAGTGATTTAGTGAATTTCGACTTTAGTGACTTTACTGGCTTTTAGGGTATGTGAAACGTTACAATTTTAGTAAAATTGACGTTAATCAATAGATCAATAGATCACCAGGGATGTCAGGAGGGATGTTGGATAGTGGTTTGATTTAGTGATTTACTGCTTTAGGGTATGGTAAAAACCAGAGGCGTAGCCAGGGGGGCGTGAGGGGGCTGGCAGCCCCCCCGGAAATTATCGACAGTGCTAATGTTTTGCAGCGAGAGAGAACAAACTATTAGTATAAAGTATATATATATATAATATATATATATATATATATGAGTGGATAGAGATATATATATATATATAGGGTATAGTGAGTATTATATATATATATATAACTAGTGCTATATAGAATAGAGGTTATAGTATAGATTATTAAGAGATATATGGAAGCTTTATCAGAAAAAAGAGATCGGAAAGCATAGACAAACAACTAGACACTTCAAAATAAGAAAAATGTGAAGGAAAATAGAGAAAAGCTTGTACCAATAATTGAAACTATACGTTTATGTGGCCAGCAAGGTCTTGCATTAAGGGCTCAAGTGACTCTGGACGTATTATGAATTATCAACTCCAGCTGAAATGACGGAAATTTTAGAACCTTCTTAGTTTCGAGCAAATGGAGGTGACCAGGCTTGAAGAATCACTTACTTCTATCGTCCAAAAATTTCAATGTATACGAGTCCGATATGCAGAATGAGACATACAGTAATTTAAGTCAGCTTTTACAAATTGAAAAAGTGGAAGAGTTAATAAAAAATTTTTTTTTTCCAGTAAAATCTGCTACATATTTGTGGCGCCCAACAGAACAGGTCTTCACTTTTGTAGGTACGCGATGGTTGGTGATGGAGGTGATACTTCTTTTACTTTAAGAAGAGAATTCTTTTTATCATTTGTTCCTGTTTATACATCTCAAGGAAAGCATTGGCAAATGTAATTTTGGAGAGACCCGGCTATCTTGGTTTAAAACTCGAAAATTTAAGAGGCCAAGGATATGATGTATGTCGGCTATGAGAGGCGAATTCCGAGGAGTGCAATCTATTATTCGGAATGAGTATCCTAAAGCTCTATACACACATTGTGTAGCACATTTTTCAAATCTATGTCTCTCTCAGACTCTTCTAAAATTCAGCAATTCGAAACGTCTTAGGATCCATCTCTTTTTATAAACACTTTTTTCTTTCGATCGAGTCCGAAATCGCACAAAACCTCAAATAACAAGAAGGATCAAAAGATGTTGCGAGACCACGATATGTGTGAACGGCACCGAAGCGGTGTTTTCCTTTTAAAGAGATTCTTGAGCCAATACTTGCTCATTGGAAGAAATAAAGAATGGCCTGGGTGAATATCACAGAAGGGCTACTTGGTTTGTTAAATTCAATCAGTAATTTGAATTTAATATAACATTATACGTTTTAAGTAAATTTCTTGGAACAACCTACACCTTGTCGTCAAAACAGTTACAGAGTGTCCACTTGGACATTGTCAGTGCAGTAAACTTAGTGAAAGACATTATTCATATTCTCGAAAAAGATAGACAAAATGCAGACATGAAGTTTACAACCAATATTCACACAAGCTAAAATGTATGCGACAGAGCTATGTAATAGAGATAAGATGTCAAAGAACACGAAGTTCCAGAAGACATCGTGTGTATGTGCCACATGGAGATCCCGAAATCATGATGATACCGCATCGTCAGTTTTTGATTCGTTTATTATTCATTTTCGATTGACTGATCGATTTCTCGCGCATGAAACCACTATCATTTCACTGCAGTATATTTTACCAGAAAGAGTCAATGTACCTGTATAAGCATATTGAAAAAGCATCCTCCTTATAAAGACGACCTTCCAGACCTCCACAAGGATATAAACACTGAAAGGAGAGTGACTAGCTACAAGAGAAGAGGTGGTGTTTCCTTGGCCAGCTTTAAATGGCTTTAGAAAATGTGGAAAATCAAAAACTGCGTATCGGTGCTTTGGCTAAGTGTGACAACAGTTGATCAAGAGGAGGTTCCTAACAGTCTGCTACTCTCCTGAATATCTTAGGAGTATTGCCTGTATCCACCGTAACAGTAGAAAGAACCTTTTCGACATTAAGGGTTTGAAACGGAGTTGTATGAGATATGTTAGAGAATCGCATTACAGGTCTGTGTTATGATCAATTCATGAGATGGTCTCAGCACAGAAGTCAGCAATGAAAATAATTTGAATCACCTCAGTCAAGAAGCAAGGAAACTGAAATTGACCTATAAAAAGAAGCGATGTAAGTTATTATGAGAATGATATATAAAAAATATATATATTATTAATATATAGTAGATAGGTATGATCATATATATATTATAGTAGCATAATATAGTATATAGTATATGAGTATAATATATATATATATATGTATATATATATCATATAATATATATATAGTAATATGATATATCATATTATAGTAATATTATAGTATCTATATTATATATATAGATATATATATATATATATATATATATATATATATATATATATATATTATATTATAAGTATATAGTATATAGTATATATATTATATATATATAATATATATATATAAATATATATATTTATTATATATAATATATATATAGACTAATATGGTATATATATATATATATATATAAGTATATTAAATATATATATATATATAATTTAACTTCATTGAAATGTAACCACTTGCGAAAAGTCGCAGCCCCCCCTCGAAAAAAAATCCTGGATACGCCACTGTAAAAAACGTAAATTTGTTAGTTATAAACAAAAAGAATAGAAATTTTATTTATTATTTATTTAGTTTATTTATTTAGTTATTTCTTTGGTTCGTGAAACCGTTATTTTCGAAATCTACAGATCCCAAATAACATATATTTAAGACACCAATTCTGTATCATTAACACTCAATATTAATAATCGGCACGCACCGGAGGGCCAGCACCGGGCAGCTGTCAACCCCCTACTTCCTCTGAGTCAGAGCTCCTTCTGCATTCTTTCTTTTAATTCTTTTTGATAATGAAATCAAGAAAGCTCATGCTTCTAGCAACTCGCTGCTCTTTTTTTTTCAGTCGGGACCCCCTAAGGCGGGGTCCTAGACACCTACACAGACTTATAACCATCATATTCGAACTCTAAGACCTCAATAACCCTTATAAGGTCACCAACATTGTTGTTATACGAATGTTATAATCTCGGCCCCGCAGTGGGTCAGGCACCGGTGCCGGGTATGACTCCGACTGGCTCCTTCCTATTCTTCGGTCCTTCCCTCATTCCTCCTTCTTTCTTCCTCTATCTGTCCTCCTCCTTCTTCCTTTCTATCCTCCTTTCCTCCTCCTCTTCCTCTGTTTTGCCATTCCATGCATTTCTTCTTTTTTCAAAACTGAGACCCCCCCTCTGGGGGGTCTCTGGACGTCCGGCTCGTCGAATCGATCCAACGCCGTCTCCGACTTCAAAACTCCTGTCTCCGACTCCGAGCTGCCTCTAGTGCCTGTCTCCAAGCTTCAGCCTAATCTACTATCAGTTTGTTAATTTGTTACGGGGGGCAGCGTCCCCCCTTACCGGGGGACGCAGAGGGACGTAATCTTGTCTCCGACGAGATTACGTTATGCAGTCATATAGCTTCACATCCAAATTTCACTCGCGATACGTTAGGCCAACATGGTTTTCGGTAGCGAGTATTTGACCTTGGCCGCTAAGTGGAGGCAGCACCCCCTTAGTGGTGACCTACGGTCACCAAACTCGCCTATGATCAGTTTATCACACACAATGGCCACATACCAAGTGTGAGAGAGCGATATCCTCTATTCCTTCATATCGAAAAAAAGTGGGTGCGGGAACGTGTCAATTATACAACGTTAATTCTGTAATGATTACATTATTGTACTTATTTTCTGTCGATTACCATTTTCAGGTTGCTAAATGCCAACCATGGAGCACGTAGAAAGTCGGTTTAACAGATCGCATTTAGGGGTAATCGATCACGATTAATCGATTGGAACCATCAAAATTGATCTATCGATCATTTAAAAACCTTCTAGGAACCAAAAAAGCCCCTTTTTGAGGGGCTCCGCCCCGTTTTTGGGGCTTAAAAGGTCCTTGAGTCTCAGGTGCAGAACCTCGGGAGGGCAGTCGGTCTCTGACCGACCATTAAATTCGGTCTCACCGGACCTTGGAAACCTAAGCTTTGACGTATCAAACTTCAAAATCGCATGAACTCAACGGAGAAAAATTGGCTTGTCATGTTGCCGACATGACTGGAATTTCCAAAACTTTCGAAAATGGTTTTCAAATTTGTCGACGTGCTGGGGCTGCCAAGTGGAGGAAATCCCAAAATCCTCCGGAGTTGGGGTTCTTGACCTGAGTTATGGACGAAAGGAAACGTTAAAAAAAGAGTAGCTAAAAAATGTTAAAAAGTGCCAAAAAAGGAAAGTGACAAAATTAGCGGATTAGGTCTGTACAAGTTAACGCTCAAATCCAGGCTTCCGTTCTTTTCCGTGTCAAAACGTTACTTCCGTTACTTTTTCCTACTTAAAAAATGTAGTCAAAATTCCTAAAAAATGTGGTAAAAATCAGTAACAAAAGTACCAAAAAGAGCGCAAAAGAAATTTTTGTTAGGGGCGGGCGGGGCCGGAGTAGCGCGGTGGCCAGGATTTAGCGACCAAATCCCTGGCTTCCCGTTGACCTTTTCTCGTCACTTTTTACGATCCCTCTTTTCTTAACCGTAGCTTGTTGTCATTTATCGTATTGGTTCAAGTCCTATTTAGCTAAGATTAAAGGAGTCTCGGGTAACATTGCCCAAAAACTAGAAATTACTTATATAGATTAGGCAAAGTAGATTATTAGGTGATGTTCGTGACTTTTATGCGTTTTATGAGATCGTTGTATGGAATGTTATAGTAAAGACCACGAGAACCTAAGCCTAAGCATTCTCACATAAACTAAAAATTCAGGCGATTGTTTCGAACATTTAGATCCCTTCGCTCAAAGTTATTGCAACAAACTTTAATGGCGAAAGCGTAATTAAACTACTGGATGTACGTTAAGATGAGTTACACACATACACACTGGATTTTAAAACATTAGATCGGACCAATCCTTTCCTCTCGCAATCACTGATTAACCAATGCTTACCCATCAGGCAATCAAGACAATATAGGGCCAATTCGCTATGCGTGCCAAATTAAATACATCCAATGATCCCGATAGTTGTCTTTGAGCCTAAGCCTAACTTCCATTCAAACCACGAAAATCGAGAACAAATCATTGAAGTTTCTAATTTTTTTTAATCTCAATCATTTTCGAATTCAATCTGTCTATTTCATTCAATTCACAAAGAATATATCAATTCCTTCACCAAATATGGATTTACCCAATTTCCATTTAAAAACCGATGTCGGTAATAAAAAATTTTTTTATTAGATACTTGTGTCAATAAAAACCTCCAAATTTAAAACAGGAAAACCTCAATAATCGTTCAACCTGGAGCTTATGTCTGATATAAATTCAGGTATGTTATTGCCTTGATACCGAAAGGTAAATCTAGCCAAAGTGTGTGGCCGAGACAAAAAAGAAGAAGGCAGTGTAAGAAGCGGTAAACAGCGTGACGTAGGTGGACCAAAAACGTATTGTCAGTTCCACATATTTTTCCGGTGGTTTGTAAGTATCAAGGGCTTTTCTGTGAGACAGCACACAACCTTGCTCAATGGAATAAAAGTTTAGGACATGTACAAGTTTGTGCCTGCAGGAGACCATTTAAAGTGAGAATGCTCAGTTAAAAAAGAATTTGTGGGATTCATAATGTCTTTACTGACGACAAGCAAGTATATTTGCGGTGCCACATTAAATTTCACCTAAGTTTGTGGCTACCTATAACTGTTTATTCATAAAGTTGGAGGGGTTGGGCCTTAACTCCAGGATTTAATGTTCCTCGCTCCTCTTACATCATTACTTTAAGCATACATCTTTACTCTTATGTCTATACATCTTCCGCCTGACTCGTACTCTCTTAGTTTCCTCTCGCCGCGCGTCTCGCTCTACGATTGGCTTTTCTTGCTGTTTGCGCCGTCTGGCGCAGGGGCCTCAAGTCATTTTTACTATTTAAATACTCGCGCTGCATTAGTGCATGATTACGTAAGTTTTCAATTATGTATACTATATAGCTAATATATATGTATTATACCTAGTATCAGTACTATTGTCAAATGGTACTCTTTCATCTCATCATGTTACCGCGTACGGCTTAGTCCGTACTCCCTTATTACTCACCTTTCTATAGTATCTTATATATACTTATATATATATCATATATATACCTTAATCTTATTTACTTTCGGCTATTACTTGTATAGGCTCTCCTATATATGATGGTCCGTTATCGTCGCATCGATATGTAGGTCGCAGTTTGGAACCAGAAGGGAGCAAAAAAACAGTAAGGCCAGGAAAGGAAAAGAAGAGGCTGGGAAAGAAGACTAGGAAAAAGCCTGAAATTTTATTCTCTGAAAAGAAGAGAAGTCCTGAAGTCTATTCTAGATGTGGTCTAAATACCTCATTTTCAGAGAGAGCATGTCATTTGGGTTAAATTTAGACGACTAAGTCAACTAAAAGAAGGAAAAAAGATGTAGTAACTGGATTTTAAAAATGCCAATTTTATTTTTACATCTTTATTAATCTCATATCAAGAAAATCTGACAGTCTAAAATTTTTAATTTCATGTATAGTTCAAAATTCTCGAAAATTAAATAGAAAAAATAAGAAAATAAGAAGAATTTGAATATTAAATTGCAGGAGGTGAAGCTGAGTTTCTCAAAGCGGTCGATTCATTTTAAGTAAATTTTTAAAATTCTTCCTCTGGTGGCAAGGGGCTGAAAAACCCCTTCTACCATTTTGTTCTTTTCGTGAATGGTCGTGATAATTGTAAAGTAATTTATCACCGACCACACCACCTTGTAGCCTTGCAGGAAATGGTGATATGCATAAATAAATAAATAAATATATAATATAGATTTGTAATATATGTTGGCTATAGTCTATAAGTAAAGTAAGTATACTAATATATAAATATAGTAATGTATAGATATATATATATATATATAGTATATAGAATATAATATGAATAGAGCTATAAATATATAGAGTATATTGATGTGTTAGATTATATCATAGGTGGGGTAGAATGTCACTAAAGGAGTGTTAACCGAGAGATGATTTGGAACTGAAATGAGATAATAGGTTATTTTTTTTCGATTATTTCAAGAGCAATTAGAGCTTCAGAGTTGTCCAGATAAACTCATCTCGTGTTTTTTTTAATTAAAGAGTTACCAAGATAAATTCGGCAGATGGGAAAGAGTCAGGGTTCTCGGCCTCAGCGGGGGACGACTGGGGGGATCTTCGTCCCCCCCTGTCCACCGTCGGCTCGAGCCCCTTAAAAATTAAAATTTTAAACAATTAACATATAAAAATGAACGATGATAAAAGAGCAACTGTGACAACTCTTGCTTCTCCTTCGATTGGAGGTTTAGCTTACACGGTGATACTGGGCCCGCAGGGTTCCCGAGTAGTGTTCGGCCGATTTTCGATATATGTCTTTTTTGTAACTATCCTTTAAGGAGTAGCGCCTATATACTTATATATAATTATAGATATATAATATATATATATATTATATATAGTATAGTATAGTATATATAATGAATAAATATATACTAATATATAGCTATTATATATAATTATATACTATACTATATTATTATACTATATATATATGTATTGTAGTAGGGATGTGGCTGGCATTCCAGTATCCGCATTCGCTATATGCGATACCGCATCCGAATTATCTCCATCGCGCATCCGCATTCGCATGCCGCAGGGAATTTTTGTGCGGAATAGCGGATAGTATATTCATTATGGGAATTTATGAGATCTAAAATGTTCCTCAACTTTCTTGTAATGCGCAAATGTTCAGACTCGTGAATATTAGCTATGACCATGCTTCATGAGGCATGAGAAAAAATAAAATGAGCTGTGTCCCTGTACGCTGATCGAACAGAACACAAAGGTGAAAAAGAAGCCTGACAGGTGATGATATGCGACTTAGGTTAAATGTATTACATCTTCTTAACCCCGCGTTGAGTTGAGCGAGGGTAGAAATTACCAACGCCTAGAGCAAGTGTTTTATGTGCCTTTGCCTTCAAAAATACATTATCGTCATGAGATCATGGGGGTGAAATTAGAAAGCTTGGGGAGTTAGGGAAAGTACATATTATATTGCTGTCACATAAATCCATCCCTTAGCTGGCACTGGGCTCGTGGGGAAGTTGTAGAATTTACCAACATCTACCGTTTATGTTTTTTTACTCCTCATGGGTATATATTACCGAAGGATAACCCTTTATGTATGTTGTAGTAGTAGTGCAGTTTATAGTAGTTGGCTGACGCACCGGGTGCCGTGGCGGACTGCAGTGCGTTGGTGCGCCTTATTTTGATGCGGTATCGGTGCGGTATAGTGCGTTCGGTGCCAGTAACAAATTCAGTGACCCGGTCGCGGGTGCGATTTTAAATTGGGTAGACGGTGATGGTTGCGGTGCGGTGCGCAAACGAGCAACGCGCACGGAAACATAAAGATGGTGTGGTGCGGGTGCGGTGCGGGTCGCAGAGGTGACCAAAAATATTTTTTACGGTGCAGAGGTGCGCCTGGGTCAGTGCTCCAATTCTAAGTGCGCATGTGGTGAAACCAAGATAATCAATTGTTGAGGTGCGGTGCGTGTGTGAATTAACTCATAGGGCTTTTGGCATAACTTCTAAAGCGAGTGCACGAGTAGCCCAAAAATTCCGATTGCTACAACCAACCAATATAATGTATACTACTATATTACTAATACTACTATAATATAGAATCCATGATATACTAATATAGTATTATATATATATATATACTATAGCTAGTACTACCATACTAATACCACCTACTACTACAGACTAAATGATAATATAACTAATCATACCTACTATAAATCACATACTATAATATACTATTACTAATAGACTATATTTGAGAAAGGGAACCCTCTATTCTTGAATTCTCCAGACTGTGAAAGTGAGGATGACGTGGAATATGACTCCGTAGAGAGTGATGGATTTGTTAGTAAAATAGCGGAATGTTTTGGAAATATGAATATGAACAAAAAGAAAAGAGAGTTAGTTCTTACTCCAAGAAAAATTAGAAATATGGTTGAGATTGATGACGATAATAATAATTATATATATAAAACTATATAATATAATATATATATATATATATATAGTATATATATATATATATATATATATATGTATATATATATATATATGTAGTAATATATAATTTATATATAGTTGGTTGAGCATCGGAATTTTTGGGTACCGCGAGCGCGTTTAGAGTATTGCAAGCACAGAGTTTAATTGCACCAGCACAGGCACCTCAAAAATTATATTTTGTCACTGCACGACCGCACGGTAGATGAGACACCACGCACTCGCACCTAAAAAAATTATTTTTGTCACCGCACGCTCACCCACCGCACCACTACCTCTATGTTCGTGGCGCGTTGCGTTTCGCACCCGCATCGGCAGATCAACCTCTACAATTTAAAAGCGCAACCGCACCGGGTCACTGAAATATGTTACATATGCACCGCACCGCACTATACCGCACCGTACCGCATCAAAATAAGTCGCACCAGCGCACTGCACCGCACCGACACCCGGATGCGTCAGCCAAACTATAAACTGCCTACAGCTAAACATACATAAAAGGGTATCCTTCGGTAATATATCCCATAGAGAAAAACTATAAACGTTTAAGGATGTTGGTAAATTCTAACCACAACTTCCCCCCACGGAAGCCCACAGTGCAGCTAGGTGGATTTTATGTGACAGCAATACGTTATTACCCCCCTAAACTCCCCCAATTTTCTAATTTCACACCATACTCATGACGTAACATGATTTTAGATAGAGAAAACAAAAAATGCGTCTAAGGCGTGGTTAATTTTTACCCTCGGCTACGCCTGAGCAGGGGTAAGAAGAGTAAGTTATGCAAATTACCTAAGAGTCGCATTTATCTCATCACCTGTTCAGGCCTTTCACCTTTGTGTTTGTTCGAAGCCGTAAGGGGGAACACGTTCATTTATTTTTCCCATCTCTGAAAGCATGCAGTAGCTAAATATTCCAAACGAGTCCTGAACAATCTTGCCGTTACCAGAAAGTTGAGGAACATTTAGTCTTATAATTCATAAATGAATACTATCCGCTATCCGCACAAAAATTCATGCGGCATGCGAATGCGGATGGCGGATGGAGAAAATTGAATTGCGGATATCCGCATTATGCGGAATGCGGGGATTACGGATATCGCCACACTCTATAATCTATAATATATATATACTATATATATATATATATATATATATATCCAATATGATATATAGATATATATAGCTATATATATATAAATATTATATATAATAAAAATATATATACTAAACTTATACTATACTACGTACTATCATATATATATAGCGCTACTCTTCTAAAAAGGTATTGTACCAAAAGAAGACGATGATAGTTCGAAAAATCGCCGCCGAAACACTACTTCGGGAACCCGATGCTAGTATCACCGTGTAAGCGCATAAAACTCCAATAGAAGGAGAGCAAGAGTTGTCACAAGTTGCTTTTTTTTCTATCAGGTGTTAATTTTTATATGTTAACTTTGGTTTAAAATTGTTTATTGTTTTTAATGGGGCTCGAGCCTGAGGTGGGCACAGGGGGGACAGAATTAGACCCCGCCTCGTCCCCGTGAGGCAGGAGGGACCGACTGACTCTTTCCAGTCTTTGCGATTATCTTTGGTATTCCTGTTAATTAATAAAAAAAAGTGTTTGTAGGCAAACTCTGAGTGCCAAAATTTGAAATTAATCGAAAAAAAAATCGATTAGATCTTTGGTTTTCCAATACATTTCGGTTCACATCACTGTTAAAGTACAATTTCGTAGTAGGTATAATAGATAGATATATATAATATAGTATAATATATTATATATAATATATAGCTAGTATATATAAGGGTAATTAGTAGTATTAGATATATAGAGTATATATAGTATATATAATATATATATAGTAATATTATATTATATATATATATATAATATATTTTATTATTTATTTATTCTATGCACTCCATCACCTTTCCAGCATGGTTGCGAACGGCTGGTGTTGCGTGAGGCGTGATAAATACTGAAAAATTATCGACCACCAGTTCACCGAAAAGAACAATATGGGTAGAAGGGGTTTCAGCCCCTGCCACCAGAGGAGAAAAAATTTTTATAATTTTACTTCATCATTGAGATCGGACCGCGTTAGAGGAAATGCAGCTTCAGCCCCTGCAATTTAATATTTCATTTCTTCTATTATTTCAATGTTTTCTATTTAATTTTCTAAAATTACCACAAATTACAGAATTTAAAAATTTGCAAGCTTCTCCATCCAAAAACTCAAATGAAATTGATGTTAATGTAAAACATAAAACTTTGGCATTTTAAAATCCCGAATGATAAAAATTTTTTGTTGCTTTGTAGTTGTTATTCGTTTAAATTAACCAAATGCCAATCTCTCCTTCTGAAAATATATTTAACACAATCTAGAATAGACTTCAGATGTTCTTTCTTTTCAAAATTAATTTCAGGCTTTTCCTTCTTCTTTCGAGCCTCTCTTTGCCTTCTGGCCTTTACGGTTTTTTGTTCCCTTCTGTTCCACTGCGACCAATCGACGAACGATCGCAATGCAGTAATATAATATAGTATATAATATATTATAATATATAGTATATATTCATATATATATATATATATATATATATATAATAATATATATATTATAGTAGATATAGTATACAATATATTATAGGTAGTAAGTACGTTAATATTATATATATATTGAAATTTATCTGCACTGCACGCGGTATTTATAATTAAAAATGACTTAACCCCTGGACGGCAAACACAAATTTGAAACTAGATTATCAGGGATTATAATTATTTTCTTTTTCCAAATCCAGTAGCAGCCAATATGAATAAAATTAAAAATATGAAATTAAGTCACAAAAACTTTTGTTAAAAATGAATCCAAGCTTTCGCACTCATGTCCGAGCTGCATCTTCAGGAACTGAACTTAAAAACGAAAAATGGGAATGAATATGGTTCTCTTTCCTTAATGCTCTTTTTTTTGTCTGGCAACTTGGTAAATTGAAGGAATAACATACTAATTTCCAGGTTGAAATAGTTTTAAATAGTTTTTAAATTTACCAGACTGTTTTAAATGGAAATTGGTAAAGTTATCAATAAAGGAGTTTCCTATTTTTGTGTTGAAATTATATGAATTTTTGATTAAAAATGACTCAATGATTTTTCGATGTTTAGTGTTTTGAATGGGTATAGCTAATTTATGGGATCTGATGTTAATTACATGGTTGTTATCGTTTCTGTGTATGGTTAAAGATGAAGAAGGATTGTCTATGTTTAAATCGTGTGTATGTTGATATATTCTTGTATCCAGGTTATTAGTTTCACCATGGTGAGGAGAGTTTGTTGCAATATTGAGCAGAGGGATGGGGGGGATCATGTTAATGCCTGATTTTTTGTTTAGGTGAGAATCTTTAGGCTTAGGTTTTTTATATAAAAAATTCCATACATCTCATACATAATACGAATAACCTAATTTTTTCTAACTATATAGTAACTAGTTTTGATGTTACCTCTTTATTTACTAATGTTCCAATTGACAACAGTAGTAAGGGGTCGTAAACTGACGGAAAAGTAGCGGAAGGCCAGATTGTGTTCGCTAAATCTGGCACCCTAACTCCGCTAATTTGCGCGGTTTGTTTGGTACTTTTTGATGAATTTTACCATGCTTATTGAGGAATTTTGGACTTTTGAACGTGGTTGGCAGCGAGAAGTAAGGGAAGTAAGCGTTTTGACACGGGAAAAGTACGGAAGCCTGATTGTGACGTTAAGACTGACGAACCTAATCCGCTAAATTGTCATTTTTTTTTGGCACTTTTAACATTTTTTAGACTACTTTTTTTTAAACGTTGGTGTGTCCATAATTCAGGGTCAAACCCCCAACTCACGGGGAGTTTTTGGGTGATTTGCTCCGATTGAGCAGCCCATGCACGTCGGAGACAAGGACAACGAAAACCATTTTGAGGTTTGGAAATTTCAGTCCAGTGTCGTGCAGTTGACTGGAAATTCCCTCGATTTCACATAGATTTGATACGTGTTGATAACTGTCAAACCGGTAGGTAAGGGGTCGGTAGACGGAATTTAAGTCTGGAAGAACCGACTTCGAGGCGGGTTCTGGCCTGAACTCAAGGATTCTTTAGCCCCAAAAAGGGGGGCGGAGCCCCTCAAGAGGGGCTTTTTGGTTCACCTAGAAGGGTTTTTGGAGTGATTCGACGATAGATCAATTTTGATGGTTTCGAATCGATTTATCGTGATCGATTTACCCCTAAAGGTCGATCGTTTAAGATCGACTGTGCTAGCGTGCTCTGGTTGCATTTAGCCACTTGAAAATGTAATCGAAAGAAAATAAGTACAATAAATTATCATTCGATTAATCGTTGTAGTAATTGAACACTTCCCCGCACCCACTTTTTTCAGATAGAAAGGAAGTAGACGGGTATCCGTTCGAAGACTTGGTATGGTGGTCATTGTGTGTGAAAACTTCAATAGGCGAGTGTTATGGTGCCGGGTCACCCGCACCATCACCAGGCCTAACGGGGTTGCATGCCCCCTTAGGTGACAAGGTCAAATTTCGTCCTTGGAAAACCATGTTTAGCCTAAGTCGGTATCGGAGTGAAATTTGGATGTGAGCTGATAATGATCACGTAATACCATGCGTCGAGAGACGATTACGTTACCTCGCGTCCCCCGCGTAAGGGGGGACGCGGGCGCCCCGTAATAGAATTAAAAATGATAGGTAAGAAGGCTGAACATTGGAGACAGGATAGGAGGATCGGACGTCAGAGACGGAGTCGGGTCGGAGACGGAGTTGGTTGCGGATCGACGTTCGGCAGGTCCAGAGACCCCCCAGAGGGGGATGGTCTGAGTTTGAAAAGAAGAAATGATTCGGAATGCAAGACCAACCAACGGAAAAGAACGGCAGGGAGAAGGAAGAGAGGAAGAAAGGAAGGAAGTAGAGGAAAATCCTAAATATAGAAGAAGGGAGGAATGAGGAAGAAGGAGAAGGAGTCAGAGCAGTCGGAGTCAGTACCGGCACGGTGCTGGAGCCACTGCGGGTGACCGAGTTAATAAACATTCGATGATAACAGAACATGTTGGGGTCCTAGAATAAGGGTTATTGAGGTCTTTAGAGTTCGAATATGTAGGGGTCTATTAAGTCTGAGTGTAGGGATTGTCTAGGACCCCTTAGGGTTCGCCGACTGAAAAAAGAGAGCACAGAGGGCAAAAACAGAGATCGAAGAGAAGATAAGAAAGATGAAAGGAGTGGAATAAATAGGAAGAATGAAGAAGGAGTCTGACTCAGAAGGAGTTGACAGCTGCAGCGGTGCTGGCTCGGTGCGGTGCCGAGTTATTTAATATTTGTTGTAATGATACAATATTGGTGTCGCTATATATGGTTATTAGATCTGTAGATTTCGAAAATAACGGTTTCAGAACCATCAAGAAATAAATAAATAAATACAATTAAATAAAATACAAATAAATAAAATTTCGTTTGTTTTGTCTTATAACTTTACAAATTACGTTGTTTACCAGGCGTAGCCAGGATTTTGTTTTCGAGGGGGGGGGCTGCGAACTTTGCAGAGTGGTGAGCATTTTCAAATGAAGTGAAATGTATTATATATATGAATATAGGTATATATATATGGAATTTATTAATATTAATAGTATAGAGATATAAATAATAATAGCTTAAGGTATATATGACCCGTAGGGCTATATATAATATATATAATTATATTATATATACTATATAGGTAATATATATAGTTATAGATAGAAGTGATGTAGTGAGTATATTAGAAGTAAATACTGTATGTAAGTATAAGATAGTTGATAGTGTAATCATAATTATACGCTGAGTAGCTTATATGTGGGTAGTATAGTATATATATTAATATGGAGCGGCTATATATATACAGTGAGTGCAGTAGGATATATAATAGTGTAGTTATGAGGTAGTTACATTAGTAAGATAGTATACTATAGGATTATATATGTATATTATATATAATATAGTATATTATAGTTGTATAACTGAGGTATATATATAGTATATATATACGTAGTATATATATTGTGGAATTTATATTATAAATTCTCATAATAATGCTTACCACGGTTTTTGGAAGGGTACCGGAATGTTTGCAGTTCGCGGTGCTTGAGGTGAGTTGATTCGAGAATTGTTATTTTCGATTCGCTGACTTCTGTGCTGAGATCTCGATGAATTGACGAGTAACGAAACCGTGATAATGCTGATGTCTCGCCAGACCACGGTATGTCGCGAATAAATACGTTTTCAAATCGGCGCTTAATGTTTCGAAAAGGTTCTTTCTACTGTTACGGTGGATACAGGCAATACTGCTAAGATATTCAGGAGAGTTGCAATGTTAGGAAACCTCCTCTTGTCACTGTGTCACACTTAGCCAAAGCACCGATCGCAGTTTTTGATTTTCATTTTCTAACAGCCATTTAAGCTGCCAGAAACACCACTCTTCTTTTAGTGTCACTCTCCTTTTAGTGTTTATATCCTTGTGAGGGTCTGGAAGGTCGTCTTTATAAAAGAGGATGCTTTTTTCAATATGCTTATAAGGTACATTGCACTTTTCTGGTAAAATATACTGAAGTGAAATGATAGTGGTTTCATGCGAGAGAAATCGATCAGTCAACGAAGAAATCAGATCATCAATAAACGGAATAAAAACTGAGATGCGGTAATATGATTCGGGATCTGATGTAGGCACATTACAACGATGTTTCTGGAACTTCGTAGTTCTTGGAATTGTTATTTAAATACATAAGCTGTCGCATACATTTTAGCTTGTGTGAATATGGTTTTAAACTCTATGTCTGCATTTTGTCTATCTTTTTCGAGAAGTGAATAATGTCTTTTCACTAAGTTTATTGCACTGACAATGTCCAAATGGACACTCTGTAACTGTTTTGACAAGGTATAGGTTATTCCAAGAAATTTACTTAAAAACGTAGTAATGCTTATTATAAAATGTCAAATTATGATTGAATTTAACAAACAAAGTAGCCTTCTGTGAATTTCACCAGGCCATCTTTTTATTTTCCAATGAGCGCAAGTATTGCGCTTCAAGAATCTCTTTAAAAAGGAAACCGCTTCATGCCGTTCACATATCTGGTCTCGCACATTTTTTTGGATCCTCTTGTTATTTTGGTTGTTTTTGGGCGATTCGGACTCGATCGAAGAAAAAGAGTGTTTTATTGTCAGAAGATGAATCCTAAGGACGTTTCGAATTGCCCATGAATCTTTAGAAGAGTCTGGAGGACATAGATTTTAAACAATTGCTACACATGTGTGTATAGAGGCTTGAGATACTTCATTCCGAAAACAGGATTTGACTCCTTAGAATTCGCATTTCTCATGGAAGAGGCTCCATCATAGCCTTGGCTCTTAAATTTTTCGAGTTTTAAACCAAGATAGCTGAAGTCTCGTCGGCAAAATTACCATTTGCGAAATGCTTTTTGATATTGCCCATGGAAAAACAGAACAAATGATAAAAAAAATCCGTCTCTTAGTAAAAGAAGTATGTACCCCAGTTCACCACCAATCCGCGTACCCTTACACAAAGTGAAGACTGTTCTGTTTGGGAAATACCTTTGTTTCATTCAGCTAATACGAAAAAAAAATTTTTTTATTAACTTCTTCCCCTATTTTCCTTTGTAAAGGCTGACTAAATGACTGTATGATTTCATTCTCTGCATCATCGGACTCGTATACATTTGAATTTTTGGACGATAGACAAGTAGTGGTTTCTTCAAGACTGGTCACCTCCATTTTGCTCGAAAACTAAGAAAGGTTACTTAAAATTTTCCGTCATTTTCAGGCTGGAGTGATAATGCAATAGTCCAGAGTCATTGACCCCTTAATCGCAAGGACCTTCTGGCCATAAACGGATAGTTTCCAATTATTTGGTACAAGCTTTCTCTATTTTCCTTCACATTTTTCTTATTTTGGGTGTCCAGTTGTTTGTCTATGCTTTCGATTTCTTTTTCTGAATAAGCAGCTTCAATATATCTTTTATATATATATATATATATTTATATATATAGATATGTATATATATATATATACTATATATAATATATATATTATATATGATATATATATATATATTTTATATAAATATATATATATATATATATATATATAGTTTGTTTTGCTTGAAAATGCACTGTCGATAATTTCGGGGGGGCTGCAGCCCCCTCAGCCCCCCCGGCCTTGCACAAATTTACGTTGTTTACATACCCTAAAGCAGTAAATCACTAAATCAAACAACTATGGGCCAAAATCCCTCCTGACCATCTTGTATCTATTTGACTATTGATTAAGGTCAAATCTTTTACTTAAAATTGTAACGTCTTACAGTAACCCTAAGCATAAATCACTAAATCGAAACACTATCAACCTCCCTCCTGCACATCTGTGATCTATTGATCTATTGACTTATTGATTCAAGTCACATTTCGAGTTATCATTTTGGATAAAACTAACATAAAATCAAAGTTCTTATTATAACAAAACAATCAATATATGTTGACGTAACAAGTTTTCACAGTAAAAAGCTTACTTAATATCTCTGAACTTATGAATATTGTCCCACAACGACAAACATAACACACTTAAACACGAATAAATGTTAACATTAACAAAGTTCACCACTTAACACCAGTAAAGTAACTTAACTTTCATAAAATACGTAACCTATTCACACTTTGTCAAGCATATCTCTAACATTTAAACGTTAATCTTACAGCTAACACAGTAACATTTAACTAAAAATTTATCACAACATGGTTAATGATCATACTGATCAACGAATATACCTAACATAATAGGTTTCCACATCAATAAAGGTAACATATCGTTAGATGAACTAAGAAAATAATGTGTAAAAGCCAAACCTATCACACCTTAAACACGAATAAACTTGTTAACAATTAACAAAGTTCCACACTGAACACCAGTAAAAAGTAACTAACATTGCATGCAAAAACGTAACCTATTCTTACTTTTTTCAGGTATCTAACATATTATCGTTAACCTTAACACTGACACAGTAACAGCACATTAATAAAGCTTACTTAACATCATCTGAACCATGAATATAACCCCCAACGACGAACCTAACACATCTTAAGCAGGATAAACGGTCAACGTTAACAAAGTTTCACACTAACAACAGTAAAGTAAACTAACATACATTCAAAAAACGTAACTTAGTCACACATGATCAAGCATGTCTCTAACATAACAATGTTAATTTTTACATTAAATTTGGTAATATTTAACAAAAATTTACCATAACCTTGTGTTAATTATCATGCAGACCATCGAAAATATGCTAAACGTAACAAAGTTTTCACATTAATTAAAGCTAACATAACATTCCTAGAACTAAGAATATAATATACACGACAAACCTAACACACCTTAAGAAAGAATAAACTGTAACATTAACAATGATCCAAACTTATCATCAGGTAAAGTAACTAACAAAGACTCAGAAAAACATAATCCATTCACACTTTATCAACCATATCTCCAACATAATGTTAATTTTACATTAACAAGTTAATATTTAACAAAAATTTAGGATAACCCTGCCTAAACCATCATCAATACCTAATGCGTAAAGACACAAAGTAAAGTTTTTACGTCTATGTAAAGCTGTAAACTATGAAATCATAACATACTTAAACACACAACAACAGTACTAAAAACAGCTATTCATTAAAAACTTGGTCAATTAAAGCGAACATTTACGAGGGATTTGTACATTAACATGAGATAAGTATTTACCAAAAATTTATCATAACCTACCGTAACTCATAATAGATACCTAACGAGTTGTAAAGACGAACAAAGTAAAGTATTTAGGCTTATCTCTTTTTAGACACCGCCCCTTTCAGAAAAAATACCAACTCTAAACATGAAAAATGATTTTATGCTTTAACCATTTGCATAAAGTGATGCAATACTTATTATATTTGACCCTCTGGCAGGAATACAAGCAATGTAACAGTCGCCATTCGGTTTACGATTAAATATAAATGACACATCGTGGGGAATAACGAAACTCCTCGTGAAGATATCAACAAAAAAACAAAAGCCGTTCAAAAAAAAAGAAAGATTGCAGGGAAAAAAGAGGTGGGTAAGGATGTCGTTTTCGTCATCAGCATGCGAACTATTGCCTTACTGAAAGAAAATAGTGTAAAACAACCCTTATGGTAATGAGACTCTTTCTTTCAACCAATCAGAGGAAAGTAAACAAGAATATGACAGACGTACGAATGAACCACATCAGTTCAAAAGGGTATATATTCTCGTTAGACAACAACAACAACAACAACAATAACATAGTACAAAAATAAATTCTTTATATACCAATCATCGAATATAGGCTAACATAACAAGGTTTTCACATTAATAAAGCTAACATAGCATCATATTAACTAAGAAGTATAATGTTACAATGGACCAAAACCTAAACACCTTAACCGAATAACTGACTAACATTACAAAGACCTGCACAAGGTAAAAAGCGTAACTATTCACACTTTTTCAGCATATCTCTAACAAGTCAATGTTAATTTTACATTAACACCATTGATTTACATCGCATTTCCGAGTATCATTTCGGATAAACATAGGCACAAAATGAGTTCTTTAATACTAAACCATCGAATTACTGGGCAACTACAGGTTTTCACATAATAAGCTAACATAGGCATTCCATATTAACTTAAGAACAATAATGTACAAACGGACGAATCTAACACAACTTAGCACGAATAAACTGTTAACATTAACAAAGTTCCCACACTTAACACCTGTAAAGTAACTAACATTGCATACAAAACGAACCATTCATACTTTTTCAAGGCATATCTCTAACATATTACATTAATTCTTACATTGAACAGTAATGTTTAAACAAGAATTTATGCATAACCTTGTTTAATTATATACAGACAACGACAATAACTGCAAACATAACAAAAGTTTTAACCAAACATAAAACACAAAAATTAGTTCTTTACATACTAACCATCGATATATGCTAACGTAACAACGTTTTGACATTAATACTAACATAACATACCTGAACTAAGAATATAATGTACAACACCAACCTAAAACACCATACGTACTAATAAACTACTAACATTAACAAAACTTCCGCATTAACAGCATAAAGTCCTAACACAGCGTTACAAACGTAAACCCTATTCACCCTTTTTTCAAGGCATATCTCTAACATATCAATGTTTAATTTTACATTAACTCGTAATATTTTACAAAAGTTTAGCATAAACCTGGCTAAAATCATCATACAGACAAAGAATATAGATGGCTAAACGTAACAATGTTTTACATCAAAACTTCGTAAATATTTAACAAAAAAATTCATCAAACCTCGTCTAAATATCATATCCCAGGCGAATAATTGCAAACATAACAAAGTTTTAACCAATAATAACATAAAAAGTATCATTTTGTATCAACATAACATAAAAATAAAGTTCTTTTGAATAAAATATCACAGAGTTAACCGTAATAGTTTACTGATTTTAAAGCGTAAATCAGTAAATGAAGTAATCAAACCACCCCACCCATCCCTGCAGTCCCTTACCCATCCCACCCGCCTGTGATCTAATGAACTATTGATTCAAGTCATATTTCGAGTATCACTTTTGGATAAACATACATAAAATAAGTTCTTTATATATGACCTACGAATATATGCTTTACCAACAAAGCTTTTAGCATCAATAAAGCTAACTTATCATAAACCGCAACAAGGAATATAATGTACAAATGGAAACCTAACTTACCTCGCGTATGAATAATCAGCTAACATCCTGAAAATTCCTAGCTTATCAAAGGTAAAGTAGCTAAAGGCCATACTCAAATGATACATGTGGAATAGTTCCAAACTTTATCGCCGCATTAGGATCATTGCAACAGGGTAAAGCCGTTTATCTAAACAAAATCCCTAGACAAGTGAGCCCAATCTATCGAAAGGATACCAACTCTTGAACTAAGAATTGACACTACGGTGAGTGAGTGGAGTGTGTGTGAGTATACATGCATTTGACTTATGAATAATTCGTAGACTTTAGCAAATAATCTAAGCAACCTAAGCATTACTCAAACAAAAACTTAACCTGTAGGCTCACGTTTCTAAACATCATCGTCAGTTAACACAGTAAATCTTACAAAAACTCATCATTTCTTTAACAAATCAGTGTTATTTCACATTGTTCATAGTAATGATTTAACATAACGTACTTAACTAACGAATAAACAGTTTTCATTAACAAGAGTATTTAGCAACACATACCTTCGAGAGAAAACCCAGGGGGATGCGCCCCTTGATAAGGTGTGAATCCTGCGAAGGGGGGATCACCCGAAGGGGTGTAAGCGGGTCTTTGGGCCTCAGCGAAGGGCGAGGCCTTACCCCTCTTCGGAGGGGTACAAGCGACCTGACACCCCTTCGGGGTGATCCCCCTTCGCAGGATTCACACCTTTCAAGGGGGCGCATCCCCCTGGGTTTTCTCTCGGAGGTCTGTGTTTGCTTTAGATACTCTTGGTTAATTAATGAAAACTGTTTTTTCGTAAGTTAAGTACGTTATGTTATATTTTACTATGACAATGTGGAAATAACACTGATATTGTTAAAGAAATTGATGAGTTTTGTGAAAGATTTACTTTGTTACACTTACGATGATTGTTTAGAAACGTAGCCTAGGTTTAAGTTTTTGTTGCAGTAATGTTAGGTTTGCCTTAGAATTTTGCTAAAGGTCTACGATTATGGCGATTAGGTCAAATGATGTTTATACTCGAAACGAAGTGACACGTGGTGAAAGATAGTGTCAATTCTTAGTTCAAGATGTTGCGTATCCTTTGATAGATTGGTCATTTGTTAAGGGATTTTGTTAGATAATACGGGTTTACCTGTTGCTGATATGGCCGCGAAAAGTGGAACATTATCGAGTATTGTATGGCCTGCTTAGCTACTTTACCTTTGATAAGATAGGGAATTTTCAGGATGTTAGCTATTTATTCATACGCGAGGTATGTTAGTTTGCATTGTACATTAGATTCTTATTGCGGTTATGATATGTTAGCTTAATTGATGCTAAATTTGTTATGTTAGCAATTATTCGTAGGTCAGTATATAAAGAACTTATTTTTATGGATGTTATCCAAAATGATACTCGAAATATGAACTTGAATCAATAGTTCATTAGATCAGGCGGTGGGATGGGTAGGGGACTGTAGGGATCGGTTGGTTTGATTTACTCATTTTACTGATTTACTGCTTTAAAATCAGTAAACTATAGAATTTACGGTGATATTTTATTCAAAGAACCTTATTGTTTGTTATGATAGGATAAAATTTTTGTTATTATTTTGGTATGTTTGGTTAAAACTTTGTTATGTTTGCAATTATTCGCTGGGATTATGATTATTTAGACTAGGTTATGATGAATTTTTTTCGTTAAATATACGAAAGTTTGATGTAAAACATGTTGGTTACGTTAGGCATTATATTCTTTGTCTGCTATGATGATTAACAGGTTTATGCTAAAACTTATTGTTAAATATTACGATGTTAATGTAAAATTAACATTCGATATGTTAGAGATATGCTCTGAAAAAGGGTGAATAGGTTCGTTTTGTACGCTGTGTAGGTACTTTACTGCTGTTAAGGGCGGAAGTGTGTTAATGTTAATATTTAATAGTACGTATGGTGTGTTAGGTGTGTCATGTACCATATATTCTTAGTTCAGGGTTATGAAATGTTTAGCTTTATTAATGCAAAAACGTTGTTCGTTAGCATATATTCGCATGGTTAGTATGTAGAGAGAACGGTATTTTGTGAGATGTTGGTTTAAAAACTTTGGTTATTGCCGATTACGTTGTCTGGGTATGATAATTAAACAAGTTATGATGAAATCTTGTTAAATTTTACTGTGTCAATGTAAAATTAATGTTAATATGTTAGAGATATGCTTGGAAAGAGTATGAATAGGTTACGTTTTTGTAATGACAAGTGTAGTTACTTTACAGGTGTTAAGTGTGGACATTTGTTAAGGTTAACAGTTTATTCGTGCTTAAGTTGCTTTAGGTTTGTCGTTGTACATGTATTTTCTTAGTTAAGTAGTGATGCTATTGTTAGCTTTATTAATGTGAAACTTGTTATGTTAGCATATATTTCGATGTTAGTATATAAAGAACTCATTTTGTGCTATGTTTATAAGAAATGATACTCGAAATGCGACGGAAATCAATAGTATGTTAATGTAAATATAACATTGATATGTTAGAGAATGCTTGAAAAAAAAAGTGGAATAGGTTACGTTTTGTACGCCTGTTTGCTAGTACTTTTGTTTAATGTTAGTAGGTTTATTCGGGCTTAAGGTTGTGTTAGGTTTGTCATTGTACATGATATCTTAGTTAATATGATTGCTTATGTTAGCTTTGATTAAGTGAAAACCTTCGTTATGTTAGGCCTCATATTCGATGTTGGTATATAAAGAATTTATTTTTTTACTATGTTATGTTGTTGTTTGTTGTTGTGTTGTTCTAACGAGGAATACTATACCTTTGAAATTGATGGTGGTTCATTTCGTAACGTTTGCTTATTCTTGTTTACTTTCTTCTGATTGGTTGAAAGAAAGAGTCTCATTACCTATAAGGTTTGTTTACGCATACGATTTCCTTCAGTAGGACATTTTTTCGCTGTACTGGTACGATGTCATCTCCCCGCATCTCCACGTCTGTTGTTGATATCTTCACGAGGAGCTTCGTTATTCCCCACGATGTGTCATTTATATTTAATCTTAAACCGGAATGGCAACTGTTACATTGCTTGTATTTCTGCCAGAGGGTCAAATATTAATAAGTATTGGCATCACTGTATGCAAATGGTTAAAGCATAAAATCATTTTTCATGTTTAGAGTTGGTTTTTTCTGAAAGGGGAGGCGGAGTCTAAAAGAGATAAGCCTAAAACTTTACTTTGTTCGTCTTTACTCGTTAGGTATTATTATGGTTAGTAAGGTTATGATAATTTTTGGTAAATATTACTATGTTCTGTATTCCTCGTATGTTCACTTTATTGACCAAAGATTGTTAATGATAAGCTGTTTATTAAGGTGTGTCTGGTTGTTGGTGTGTTAAGTATGTTAATGTTTCATAGTTAGCTTTACATAGAGTAAAAAGCTTTACTTTGTTTGTCTTACGCGGTTAGGGTATTATGATGGTTAGGGACGGTTATGCTAAATTTTTGGTAAATGAGGATTACGAGTGTAGAATGTAAAATTGAACATTGTACATGTGGAATATGTTTGAGTAAAATGTTACTGTGCAATGACTCTCTGGTTTGTTAAGGCGTTATCGCTTGGATTGTGGAACTTATCGAATATGGATGATGAGGTTCTGCCTAATACTTATGTGCTCACTGATGGGTGAGTTGTTCTTATATGTGATGATGTGTGAGTGTACTTAGTAGAGTATAATATATTAATTTCTTGAGTGATTCGCTATGACCGAAAGGTTATGTTGGGTACTAAGTGATGTATAACTTTGGGTTCTGACAATGTAAAGCAGTATACTTTCGATTGGATGACTGGGATGATAATTACGCACAAAGGGTTGATGGGTAGAAATTATATTGATGTAAAAGAAGTGTACCAGAGATATAGTAAAGAAGAGAATTAACAGGATTGAGTTATGTAGGTAGAGAGAAATGGGCGTAATGATCATGTGTGAAGAGTAAGTTACGTAAGTGAATTTGATTAATGGTTAGGTTACAGTTTACTGGTTAGTTAAGTGTGAAACTTTGTTAGAGCAGTTGACCGTGTAGTATCCTGACTTAAGATGTGTGAGATAGAGTCGGTACGATGTGATAAAGAGGGCTCTCAGATTTATTCATATGGTGTGCATCTTCGAGTGTAGAAGAATATGGTGTAGACTATGATGTGGATGTATTAACTTGTTTTTTGGTTTCAGCCACGTACACCAAGGATCTTACTGATTATTTGTTTTTGGGAATACTCTCGAACGTGAGAAGTAGTGTATAACAGACAAACTATTGTTAGAGATATTTAATAGATTTGTTTCCAGCATATGTAATCCTTCTAATTTTTAAGGAGTATCCCTGTGTATTCCTGTTGAAAAAAAATTATTACGCATAGGTTACGTTTTAGCATGTAATGTTAGACGCAGTGTTTTATTATATATATTAATTAGTACCGCGTATTAGTGTGTGTTATATAGTAGTTACCATTTAGTGTTTAATGTACAGTTTATTCGCTGTGTATATGTATATTTAGGATAGATCTTCGGGTGTTTTGTTCTGGTGATTGCTAGGCTTTTAATATATCAATATAGTATACTTTTGTGTAGAACGTTAAAAGTAATGTAGACGATATTAATTGAAAGAATGAATTAGAGCGGTAGATATGATTATAGAGATAGGAATAGTTGTTCGGGCAAGAAATGGATCTCTCAGATATGTATAATGGATTTTTCATCTCACAGTTAGCTGTGCTATTATAATATAACTGGTAATAAATGTGTATGAATGTTTGGGTAAGAAAAGTTATATAAAGTGTAGAAATTACATTGTTATATATGTTAAGAATGATTGATCGTGTGACAAAAAGTGAAGTGAAGTAGAGTTATACTACTGAAAGATGTGTAATGAAAGATAGAGTGTAGAGTTCTCGTAATATATGTATATCGTGGAGAGAGAGATGTAGGTAAGAACGTGGATTGTAAGATGTGATAACAATTTCATTTTAGGTAACGATTATGAGAGAGATTAGTGTAATACTCAGCGCTTGTAGTAAAACAGATGTGAGTGTGCGACATATTACGTAATTCAGAATAAGAGGAGAAAATTAGATTATGAAATAGTACCTTATATAATTAATACCATAGTGATGATATAACATTTGTTACCTTCAACAATATATTGATATGTTTTGTATAAAGAACCTTGATTTTATGTTATGTTTATTTTCAAGAATGATACTCGAAATGTGACTTGACGGATTCAATAGATCAATAGATCAATAGATCACAGAATGTTGAAGAAGAAGTAGTGTTAGTTATATGGTATAGTAGATAATTTGATTTATGATATTTACTGCTTAATAGAATTAGAGTTAATGGAATAAAACTATCAATTATTTAGTTAATAAAATTAGACCTATATTAATAACTCAAAGAATTCACTTGAGTAATCACTAGTAATAAAGTGGTTAACGAGGAGGGATGGGTAATGGAGATAAGGATTTGTTTGATATGTGTAAGGTGTCAATTTTACTGCGATTGTTTAGGAAGCGTGATCAGAATAAAAAAAGAAGGGGATAAAAAGAGATTTGTAAGTTTATAAACCAAAAAGAATTAAGATAATTTTAGTTATTTATTATTTATTTATTTATTGATTAGTTCTTGAATGGTCTGGAAACCGTGTATTTTCGAAGATCTACAGATCCAATAACATAATAAAGAGGCAATATTGTATCTATTACACTATATTTTAATAACTCGGGCGACCGCACCGGAGCCAGCACAGGGCAGTGTCAAACCCCTACGTCCTCGGGAGTCAGACTCCTTCTTCAGTTCTTTCCTCTTTATTTGCATTCTTTCATCCTGTCTTTCTTCGTTCCTTTCGATCTCTGTCTTTTTGGGCACTCATGGTAGCTCTTTTTTTTCAGTCGTAGGACGCCCCTAAGGGGGGTCCTAGACACCCTACACAGATTTATAACCCTAATATTCGAACTCTACGACCTCAATAACCCTTATAAGGACACCAACATTGGTTGTTATACGACATGTATTAGAACTCTGGCACGCGCTAGTGAGCTGCTCTCTACATTCCTTCGGCGTTCTGCCGGGGTTACTGACTCCGACTCCTTCCTTCCTCATTCTTCGTCCTTCCTCATTTTCCTCCTTCTTCTTCCTTTCCTCCTTCCTTCCTCCTTCTTCCTTTCTTCCTCCTTCTCCTCCTCTCCCTTTTATTATGTATTCCATTGCATTCTTCATAATTAGTCTTCAAACTGAGACCCCCCTCTGGGGGGTCTCTGGACTCCGAAGTCGAATCCGAATCCAACTCCGTCTCCAACTCCGACTCCGTCTCCGACTCCGACTCCTCTATCCTGTCTCCATGTTTCAGCCTTCTACTATCATTTTTAATTTTTAGGTGCGGGGCAGCGTCCCCCCTTACGGGGGACGCAGAGGGAACGTAATCTCGTTCCGACGAGATACGTGGATTCGGATATATAAGCTCCAATCCAGAATCTTCCACTCTGTCGATGGTATAGGCAAGCCTGGAAACATGGTTTTCAGGGACGAATTTGACCTTGGGCCCTAAGGGGGGGCAGCACCCCTTAGGGAGTGGACCTACGCGGTCACAAAACTCTTCCTATGATGCTAGGGTTTTATCACACACGAATGACCAGCATACCAAGTTTTGGAAAGCGATACTCTGATTCCGTTCATACTCGAAAAAAGTGGGTGCGGGAAGTGTTCTATTACTACAACGATTAATCGAATGATAATTATTGTACTTATTTTCTTTCGATTACATTTTCAGTGCTAAATGCCAACCAGAGCACGTAGAAAGTCGATTTAAAGACTCGATTTGAGGGGTAATCGATCACGATAAAACGATTGGAACCATCAAATGCATCTATCAGATCATTTAAAACTTCTAGGAACCAAACAAACCCCGTCTTTGAGGGCTCCGCTCCCTGTTTGGGGCTAAAGATCCTGCCAGTTCAGGCTTCAGAACCTCGGAAGTCCGGTCTTCCAGACCTTAAATCGGTCTCACCGACCTTGAAACCTAGGTTTGACGTCATCAAACGTTCAAAAATCTAGGGGAAATGAGGGGAAATTTCAAGTCAGCTGCGACAGGACTTGAAGTGTTCCCAAAATGAAACTTTCCAATGAACGTTTTCGGTAGTCTTTGTCGTCAGATGCTGGCTGCCAATGAGAAAATCCCAAATCCTCCAGAGGGTGGGGTTTGTGAGCCGTGGAGATATAATGCGAGCGAGAGAGAGTGTGTAGAAAAAGAAGGTAACCGCTAAAAAATGTTAAAAAGTGCCAAAAAAAATGACAAATTTAGCGGATTAGGTTGTCAGATTTAACGTCAAATCAGGCTTCACGTTCACTTTCCGAGTCAAAACGTTACGTGCCGTTACTTTTTCCGCTGCCAAAAACGTTAAAAAAGAGCCAATTCCTAAAAGAATCGGTGAGGAAGAATCAAGTAAAATACGATTACCATACAACCAAAAGAAGCGCAGATCATTTGCTTTGAAAATCACAAATTTTAGTTATAGTAAGATTGTGGGAAAAAGGA
>JABUQX010059550.1:25000-36276 GCA_015478945.1 Trachelipus rathkii | reverse complement strand
TAATGTCACTTCGGAATAAGCAGCATTTGCCAATAAAACTTGCTTGCCATTTTGTATGAATCTCAAATACAGCTGAGGATGAAAAGTACCAAGATTTCTTACATGCTGAATCATGTAGGAGACTGATTCCATTTCTTTGATCAACTCAATGATATCATGTTTCAATATCAAGAAACATTCTGAAAACTTACATGTAATACTTTTTCTTTTAAGCTTGTCGATATAACAAAAGTATTTATAACTTTACATTCTTTGAACGCAATAAAAAATTCTAATATTTTTATTCTGATACAACTAACTATCAAAGGGAGCTAAATTTGTATTGTTGAACTTTAGAACTGTGTGCAAGTACATTTAAACAGTTTTCTGCTTCTTTATGTAGTCAGCAAAAATTAAATGTTCAGTGTAACAGAATTTCATAAAGTTCCATCTTCAAAGTTTTACAACATTAAAACCGCTATTCTTAAGTTTTTGCTATATTTTGCAATGCATTAACCTGCAGTATTACAAAAGATAATCTACATCATCATCTCGAGCTGTTTTTTCGTTAATTTTTCAACATGGTTGTAGCAATCTAATTATATTCTCCATTAGCTTTCCAGTGATTTGCATTTAAATGATTTAGATTGTTTTTTCGAATTTGAAGAATATATAGTAATTGCAAATTTTTGCTCTATATCCTTTGCAACATATAATATGATGAATTCCATCTTGTTTCCAAATCTTGGATATAAGCTTGTGTATTGGCATATTTTGAGATTTTTGAAATTTCAGTTAACTTAGTTGTAGCCATTGGTGATCTACTAAACTGATATACAATTTTTCCTACATAAGTTACATTAAATCTTTAGGTTGATTTTTGAGAAATACAAACATCATGATTACTAGCTGTACAGGAAATGAATAAACATATATACACACTTCGCTCTCATACCTTTGTAAAGTAGGTTCACTTATCTGTTACGGACAACATGATATTTTCTTTTTTTGAATTCCCACCCATAAGTCCCTTTCCTCACTTTTAGACATATATTTTCTGTTGAATGAGAACAACTAAAACTAACTGATTTGTAATGTTCACTCTTCCTTTGAAAACCTTTATCAATCCAATGCCCTAACATACTTATAAAGCTTTTCATTGTTATAAAATGACGGCAAGGTCAACATATCTGAATGTGAATGATATTGCTGAATTTCTTGCAGCTGAAAGTGTTATTGTGTTCTTTTAACTCCTTTATATATTTGTTTGGGATAATCTTCTGAAAAGTACCTCCTTGATGAAATATTATATTGTGGACATAACGTGATTTATTAATCTCTTAAAACCAATGTCTTCAACAAAAAAAAATGGCAGATTGTCCACAGCAATGATTTCCTCAATTTTGAAATTTGAATTTTCTGTACTTTTTCCTATCATAATGTACCAAACTCTTTTGTTTTATTCGTTATTTCAAAGAAAGTGCAGGCTGATAAACTCTTTCTTCTTAAATGTAGAGTTAGAAGTTGACTAGATATGGATGGACATGGATCATCATCTTGTGTCTGTGACACTCATTGTTTTCTTTTTTCCGGGCCACTTTCCTCTTGAATATTAGATATTTCTTTTAATGCTTCAAAATATGTGAATTTTATGTTTCTTTTGAAAGATATCCAGTAAAAGGTTTTGTGATATACATATTTTGAACCTTTCTTTGAGTTTCCGTCTTTTAGTAATGATACAAGGAGGGGAACTTCTCTATGTAGTTCACACCTCACGGGTTTAGCCCTCTTCAAATAGTGTAACTTCTCTAGGTAGTTAATACTTAAAATCCGTACGAGGAAGGTGCATGATAATTGCATGTTTAGAGTCAACTCTCTTCATATATTATATATATATATTAATATATATATATATACTATAAGTATTATATTAAATAATTATATTAATATATATATACTATATATATATAATATATATATATATATATATATATATATAATATATATATATATATATTATTTTTTTTTACAGTTGTCACCACGACTCACGGGCAGAGCCCTATTCAGGAAGGGGAGTT
This sequence comes from Trachelipus rathkii, assembly GCA_015478945.1. Taxonomy (NCBI): domain Eukaryota; kingdom Metazoa; phylum Arthropoda; class Malacostraca; order Isopoda; family Trachelipodidae; genus Trachelipus; species Trachelipus rathkii. Next base: position 34,219 of record JABUQX010059550.1, on the reverse strand, counting down.
GCACGCTAAAGTTTCATCCGCTAAGAGCAACATTACGAGATGAGCACAGGCCGCAGGCTTTAAACGTGAGGGAGATTACAATTCACGGCAGGAAACACAGAAGGTGGAAGAGAATTCCACAGACACAGAGGTGGCAGGAAAGAAGGAACCACCCGCAGCGAACTAGCCTTGAGTTACCAAGTAATATCTACAGAAAACTCGTGCGCAGACACAGCACCCCTTGTGCTACGAGGGCGCCGTAAAGGTGGTGGGATTATATATATATATATATATATATATATTATATATATATTTATATATATATATATATATATATATAATATATATATAATATATATAATATATATTATATAAGTATGTATAGAAGGTAAGTATAAATGAAAATTTCATTCTCCGGCCGGAGACTCCGGCCTCCGGCCGGAATTAAAATTTTCATTCTCCGGCCTCCTGCTCTCCGGCCTCCGGCCAAAATTACTCTCCGGTGCATCACTAAAATCAACCAAGGAACCCCATCGAAAAAAAACTGAAGAGACAGTCCATCAAAGAGCAAAGATAATTCAAAATTTGCAATCTGTGAAAGTGGAGATGAGGCTCTACGAAAACCATGGAGATGCTGCCTACAGAATAGAATCCTTTCATGTGGTGGCAAGAAAATGGGCCAAGGTTTCCATTAATATCAGTGCTTGCAAGCAAATAATTAATCAGCCCCTCCTCATCAGTCGAGAGAGGAAACGCATTTTTTAGTGTAGTGGGAATGTAAACACCCCAAAAGGGAACAGGCTCTCGCCAGATACTATGAAAGCTTAATGTTTTTTTGCATCACAGTGCTAGAAATTTTTAGGATGTTGAGTGTTGAAAAATCTCGTTCTGAAACGTAAAGGAAGTAATATTAAATTATTATGTCATATTTGAGTAATAGCGTTTTTATTTTGTCTTTTACAGCTGATTAATTGAGGTCTTTTCTTTCTTACTTTTTATTCTTTTATATATAGCAAGGTTAAAAAGAATCTTCTTGTAATTGTAATCATGTTAAAACATAAAAAGCTAGTAAACTTTGTTAATACTTACTGAAAATGGAAGTGGAATATTTTTTTGAATAAACACAAACATAAACAAAGTTATTAATATTATATTTGCATTTATTATTCCCTTAAGATATTTATTTTAAAATTTGTAAAATAAATATTTCTTGGGCACAACCAAATATGAAATAAATAACTAAATATTGGTTGTACACTGTACAGGGAATGAAATCCTGAGTTGCCTGTTTTAATAAATTTTTAAGAGTATTACTGTATTTTATTACTATTTTTAATTATCGGTTTCGGTATCGGCACCTAAAAAAATAGAGTATCACGTACGGTATTCAGTATCGGTAATCGGCTTCATTTTCTGGTATCGGTAACATCCCTAAATATATAATATATATATAATATATATATATATAATATATATATATATACTATATGATATTATATATATATATATATATTATATAATATATATAATAATTTAATATATATATATATATATATATATATTATATATATAATATACTATATATATATATATATCAGTATGGGTGAATCGAATCCGGATTCGGATTCGAATCCGGATTCGAAAGCTCTCGAATCCAGATTCGGATTCGGATTCGAATCGACGGTGCTGGATTCGGATTCGAGCCTTTCCACACACACGGATTCGGAATTTCGAATCCACAGGTGCTGGACTCGGAACTTCGATTCCGAGCATTTTTAACACATACGGATTCGGATTCAGACTCGATTCCGATCCGGATTTGAACTCCGAGTCTAATTTCTTGTTTTCTACAAGGATGTCAAAAAAATCAATCAAAATAATAAAAAAAAAAAAACGAGACTTAGAATAAAATTGGATCAACTATTTACGGAGCCAACCAAACAGGAGTGTGAAGGAGCCAACTCAAGTGCATATTTTCTATATTTTTTGGCTAATCCATAGCGGCCATAAGAAGAAATAGTTACTGCCTGAAACCTTGGAAAAATTATTTCTTTATAAATAATAGCTTAAGGACAGGGTCCAATATTTGGCTAGTGCTACGCCCAATTTCAACCCCCCTACAAATGGACATACAAATCGGAATTTATCAGCCGATTTTGAACCTATAAACACCAAACTGTAGATTTTTTGCCCTCTAAAACGTTGTTTTTTTTGGTGTTTTTCTGTGTATGTAGTAATTCTTTCAGAATATTCAGTTTTTTCAAAACCCATGTTTTTGACATTTTTCGAATCAACTCCCAGAATTTTTTTTCGAAATGACTTCAAACTTGAGGTATGCATATATGGATTCATAACCTACCATAGTCACATTTGCTTTTTTCGATTTTTTTGAGTTTTGCTCTCAGCGTTGTCCAATTTCCTAAACCACTTTTTTTTTTATTTAAAATGAAAAAATTGAGATAATTTTTTTTTCTCTTGTTTTGGGCGAAGTTGATGAAATTTTCAGGGCATATATAATCGAGAGAGATGCACATTTTTTACTTAAATAATTTCTTTGTATATGCATTAGCTTTGGATTTGTTCTTGGAACAAATTTTCAAAAAAAAAATTTTTTTTTGAAAATTTTTAAAAAATTTTCTTTTGAGTATACAAAAAAATTATCTAAGTAAAAAAGATGCATCTCCCCGTTTATACAAGCCCTAAAAATTTGATGTTGATCGGAATAGTAGTAGAAAAAATTAATATATCAATTAATTCCCCTTTCAAGAAAATTTAAATGTTTTGAAAAAGTGAAAATATTGAGATGCATTTTTTTCTACCTGTCCGATCAAACATCAAATTTTCAGGCTTTGTTTATAGTCGGACGGAGACGCATCTTGTTTACTTACGATAATTATTTTTGTATACTCAAAAAGAATTTTTTTAAAAATATCAAATTTTTTTTTGAAAATTTGTTCCACAAAACAAATCCTTTTTAATATACAAAAAAATTATCTAAGTGAAAAAAATATGCATCTCTCCTGACTAAATAGGCTCTGAAAATTTCATCCACTTCGCTCGAACAGGAAAAAATTATCGCAATTTTTCATTTTAAAACTCCCCAGAAAAGTGAAGTTAAATTGGACAACGCCTGAGCACAAAATTCAAAAAATCGAAAAAGGTAACTTCGTGACTTTTTGTAATAATGGACCCATCTAATGGCCATATTTTCAAGTTTTGGAAAGTCATTTCGAAAAAAAATTCTGGGAGTTGATTCGAAAATTGTCAAAAACATGGGTTTGGAAAAATTGAAAATCCTGAAGAATGAACTAAAGACACAGAAAAACACCAGAAAACAGCGTTTAGAGGGCAAAATAAACTACAGTTTTAGTGTTTATACGGGTCAAATAATTGGCCTGATAATTCCGAAGTTTTTATGTCATTTTTTAAGGGGGTGGAAAATTGGGCACTGAAAATAAATAGTTGCACGATTTTTTTTAAAAAAAATGAATTTTAATTTTTTAATAGAATGTTGCTATGTTATTATGGAATAGTTAATAAATTGCAATATTTAGTTAATTACTTTTTTAAAAATTTAAAAAGGCAAGCTTAAGATTTAAAATTCAATTTTATAGCAGTTAAAGGTTAATTAGAATTATTTAATATACACACGACACAATATATAATATTATATATATATATATATATATATATATATTATAATATATATAATATATATAGTATATATAATATATATATATATATAATATATATGGTAGTGATGGACACTTATGACATTTTGCCGATGAGATGACGATCTTATAGCAATTTATGCCGATCCGATGACGATGACGAATGAGCTGACGCATGAGATTAATTGAAAAAAAACTATTTTAAAAACAATTTCTCTCTCACTCTCTCTCTCTTCCATATATATAATATATATTTATATTATATATATATATATATATATATATATATATATTATATATATATATATATATATATATACTAATATATATAATTATATATTATAATATATATATATATATATATATATATATTATAAGGCTGCAGACCAGGGGGTCAGGGTTCAACCTCCCGAAATTATTTTAGCCATAAAAATTTTGATTCCTTAAGTCTAATATAACTAATAACTAATAATAAAATAATAATAATAATTACATATAATATAATAATAATAGTTAATCAATAAAAACTGAAAAGTATTTGTTAATGAAATGAGGAGGACTATTTGTGGTATGTAACGATTCTTAGGTCAAGTGGCTGTTCCTCATATACCTGTATAAAATATTTGAAAAACAGGGACTAAATGTAAGGTTTCCAAGTTTTGCAGATGATAGCAAATTGGGCTACCTCAGTACGGAATAATGATGGATGTATATAAAGATTTAAAGATAAGGAGGACTGTAATCGTTGATGGGATGAGAAAGGTTCATTCCTTTTCAGCTAAATTTTTCTTTCCTCATTCTTTCCTTCTAAAACTAATCTTTCTTTCCTCATAATCCAAGGTTCGATCGTGCTTGTTCTCTGGCCATTCAGCTAGAGACAGTGCCTATCCGGGGTGAAAAATTCTCATTCTCCTATCACTCATAAACTTTTCATTCACGCTAGAAATCGTTGCAGGGATACTCTTCGCCGAGCAAAGCGGGCTTTCATACAAAAGAAAGTGCGCTAACGACTCCTTTGGTTCTCCTACCTGAGCAAAATCTTTTCATCTCTAGCAACTTCTGTATCTGCCTTTCCTCCTCTATTCGATCTGATCATGTATGTTGCTAATTCTTCCAACTGAAGGGCTAATCTCTTCGACCGCTCCGCTCACTATAATTCTCTATGTCTAATACTAGCACTTTCCTCAGTGTTTGGAACGCTCTCAACAGTCCAACCTATCCGAAAGGAAGCCCGCTCTGATCCTTCTACTATCGCCCCCTGTAGCTCTTACTTGTATTCTATCTAAAATCTTGAAACCCTTCTCAACTCACTTCTTAGATCATCTGGAAAATCATTCCGATCGCAAGTACGGCTCTCGTTGCACGGAGTCTACTGGCGATATACTTCCGCTATCAAACTCGATGTTTATGGTTTTTTTCGCTCTAAGGAACTAATGGGGAGACTTTGCGTGGTGCAATTGACATATCCAAACATTTGACCGAGTATTGACATGCGTCACTGCTCTCTAAGCTCCCTTCTTTGGGTTTCTCCTCCTTTCTCTTTGCTTACTTATGTCTAGCTTTCTTTCAATGCGCTCAATATCAGCTGTTTTGATGGGGCGAAATTTCTTTCTTTTTTCTGTCAATATGGTGTTCCTCAGGGTTCTGTCTTATCTCTTACTTTATTCCTACTTTTTAATAATGATCTTCTCACCTGCACCTCTAACTCTATCCATTCGTATTCCGATGACTCGACCATTCATTCTTTAACTCATCAATTCTACTCCCTCTTTAACTTCTAGAATTGGCTCTCGTTTTAATCTTCCCACGATTTTATTCCTCGCTGATGGATAGAAATAACTTGGTGAAATTCAATTCTTTAAAAAACCCCAACTTCCTACAAACATCTCCTTCTTCACAATACCTTCTACAACTTTTCTATCTCTTTTCGGACGGTTCTGTCGTCTCTCCTGTTTACAATATAAACATCCCTGGCCCTTAAATGAAACAAAAAAATATCTTGGGAAACCTCACATCACAAACGGTTGCTGGGGGCGGCCTAAAAGAACTGGAAGTTCTGTTTAGACTGTGAGACTTTCCTCCTTTTCTCAGTTGCTGCAGCTATACAAGGGTCTCATCCGCCCATGTATGTAGTACTGCTCTCATAATCTAAAGGGGGGGCTCTAGAATTTCAACCCTGCTTTTTGACAGGGTCGAGTCAAAGGCCAAAAGGCTTATAAACTGTTCTAATACTTTCCAGTTTCACTTGACCTCTAACATCTTTGAGGCGCGATGTTGTGCTTTTCTCTATCCTATAAGTTTACCGCAGCGGCAGTGCTCAGGGAACTTATCACTCCGCGTACCACCACCATTACGACCCCTTCGTAGCACAAGGGGTGTTGTATCTGCGCACGAGTATTGTGTTGACATTGGTAACTCTGGAAGTCAAGGGAAGGTAGGGGAATGTCAGGGGAAACAAAATTGGTCAGGAAAGTAGGGAAACTTTTTAAGATATGCTAAAGTCAGGGAACATTCTAAAATTTCACAAAGCATATGAAGAATGATCCATGGACCAATTTGCATATTTTTGATATTTTTTTTTTCCCTTACTGTTTTGTGGCAATTAAGAGAGTACTTTGAATAGGTGAACTGAAAAAGGAATGGGCAGGATGACATTCCATAGATCTAACTTCTATCCTGTTTCTTTTTATTTTTTAGTTCAACATTACCTACTACTTCTTCCTATTCCTGTTCGTAGAGGTTGTCCCGAGATATGTTCGAGGGCAGCGAGGAAGGTGATTGTATATGATGGTGTGTTTTAGACTGTAATGACTTATGACTTAATCATGTTTATATCTTTTCTTTTTAGGGATTTATACTACTTTTTGAGAATTTTTTTTTTGAGGTTTGACGAAGTGATTTTCGATTTTTGTGCAGTTGAAGATACTTTACTTATTTATTTATAAAAAGACTTCAAAAAAAAACTAACTTAACGACCAGTGGTTGGACGTCACAACTGAACCCACAGTTTATCAGGTGTTTGGGTTAAAGGACCTGATAGTTCAAGGCATACTGTAAAGTATGTAAAAAGACTTTTGATCTATCTAACATGGATCAAGCCGAAGGTTTCAATTCAAAAGGGGAAACTCATATTAACATTTAATCAAAAACTCAGCAGAAACCAAACCATCATTGAAAAAACCTTTTTCGTTATGTGTTCTAATAATACAAAATATTATGAAAGTGTGATGCACTGAAATTATGCCATTCCATCAAACAGTGCACAATGCTATAAGATATGAAAGTATTCATATTCCATTAATAATCAACAAACCAGTTTAATCAATCAGTTTTCATCTTTTTGCATTAAAGATGAAGTTACAAGTTCTGAAATACTATGGGCATTAAAGGTCGTGGATGATAAAATGTCTTTAACTCGTGTGCAGATATAAGGGAAACATTTAAAATTAATGTTTCCAGATAGTGCTGTAGCTTCAAATTTAATTTTAAATAGGGTCCGATCAAAATGTTAAACTATGTGTTAAATTCAATAGACTTGCCCCATATTTTTCAAAAGAAATAGCAAGACAGCACACATACAACTCTACTTTTGCAGTGAAGCTATTCTAAAACTGTCTTTTTAAGAGACTTGATTTTTTTTTTCTTCTTAGTTACTCCAGCTATACAATGTTATGTGGAATTGTATCAAATTATTAAATTAGGACTTGATGTTTTCGCAATGGAAATGTGACAGTGGAAGGAGGGTTTTCTATAAATTAAGCAATTTTAGGTGGAGAATCTGAAAGAACCTAGTCTGATTTCTCAAAGAACAGTGCACCATGCTATAAGATCTCATGAAAGTATTCATAGTTCCTATCACTCAAAAAATGTTGACAATTGTAAGGCTGCCGCATAGAGATATGAGTACATTTCAAGAGTCAAAACAGAACCAAAAGAAAAGAAGAGAATAAAAGGTTGAAAAAAGAAAAATTATCCATAGCAGACTACAAACTTTGGAAGAACGCAAAGAAAGATGTTAAAATGAAAAGCTTTGACAGAAGAAAGACGGCTATAAAAATCAAATATTCAGATGCTTGAGAAAGAAAAAGTTAACCTAAATCTCCCCATTTAGAACTTTTGTGATCACAGTGGACGTTATTCACCTAGGCTATTAATGTAAAACTTTTAATTTATTTTCTTTTTGTATAAATAAAACTGTTTTCAACTTTTGGAAAAAAAAATAAAAAAAGGAAGTGCGTTGGACGGTTATGGGGAAGGTATAGGCAGATTCCTATAAAAAAAAAAATATTTTTTAAATTCATCATGATGATGAACAGTTTCTTAAGTAAATTTTCATAATTTAATGTCTGAACTGAGTAAATAGGCTGCAAATAATGATTATAGATATTTTAATAGCCAAAAATAATGAACTACGCTGTCAGGGAAAATAAGGGAAATCAAATTCAAAATTTCAGTGTGAACCCTGATATATAAAATTATTATTATTATTATTATTATTATATTATTATTATTATTATATTATTAATTATTATTATTTTGAAGTTTTAATATTATTCAAAATCCTTAATATTTGTTCAAATAATCGGCAAAAATTGGCTGATGACGATTGAAAAAAAAAATATGCCGATTTTTGCCGATGACGATGACGATGACGATTAATCGTTCCATCACTAATAATATGGGCGTCGCCAGCTCCCAAACTAGGGGGGCCAGCTTAAAAATTTATAAGAGCTCATATATAATATATATATATATATATATATATAATTATAATATATATATATATATATATATATATTACTATATATATATATTATATATATATATATATATATTATAATATATATATATATATATATTATATACCGGTATATATATATATATATTATATTATATATATATATATATATAATATATATATATATATATATATATATATACTAGTATATATATATTATATATATATATATATATATATATATATAAAAGAAGACATATATAATACTAGAAACATTTTTATGGATAATTAAATGATTACTTAACTTCACATAAATATTTTATTAAAACAATAGAATTCAAACTACAATATGCAATATGGAAATTCACAATATAGAGCAGTTGAAAAATTGATATTAAAAAAGTAATTTCGTTGGGTTTAAGGCAAATTTATCAAGTACTGTTTGAATAAAATATCAAAATTGGTCAAACAAATGTTTCTGTGTACACTCATCATAGCAGCCCGTTTAACCTGTCATCTTCCATAGTACTTAGAAGCCAAGTCTTGATCCTTCGCGAGTGTCCCCCCTAAAAGAAGAGCTCTACTGTACTGGTGGTGCATGGCTGAGCGAGTAGTATCATCAAAGCTTTTTCGTCGACGGAAAGAAAGGTTCTGTCTCCTTTAAGACTTGGGAGAAAACAAGATCTCTTTTAGTTCTGCACTACTCAGTTTCTTGTCCTTCCAAATTTTTGTATCAAAGTTCTAGCTCTTCTTCTATGCTTTCTAAGTGGTAAACTATAAAATGAAGTTGTAGTTTATTTTAACCCTTTGGCTGCGCCAGCTGAGTCAGCG
>JABUQX010059550.1:0-20000 GCA_015478945.1 Trachelipus rathkii | reverse complement strand
ACTTGTTTTAGTGATCAATTGGAAGTTTGGAGTGTGAGTTTTTTAAGTTTAGGGACTATGGGTTTTTTTTGAGTTAGATTCCACTTTTCAGAGAGTATAGGTACCTGTATTTAGTTATGGGTGGAGTTGAGTGAACTAAATATTAATATTGAGGTATTTAAGTAATTAAGAAAAAAGAGTTAAGTAGGATAACTCATTAAAATAAAAGAAAATCTGTCAGAAATTATATTTGCCATTTTTAATTATTTTCGGCTAAAGTGTGTGCAAAAGATGGCAAATGCAGCGAGTGGAATTTTCTGGGGTGATCGAAATCTGTTTAAAATATCTCAGAAATATTCATAGAATCTTCAAAAATAAATGTCTCGCAGACCAAATGCCATATTATAATACATTTTTTTTTCAATTTGCAATAGATTCGAATGTGATTTAGAGATGGAAGATTAACCAGATGAGAAGAAATATGAATAAAGAGTTCTGGGAGGTCGAAAATCAAGACCGGGGGTCTGTATCAGGTCGAAAAGTAAAATTGAATTAATTGTGGTTGTTTTTTTTAAAAGGGTGCAAATAGTTGTATTATATTTGATTATTTATTTGTTTTATTTGTTGTTATTATCAAAGGTCTGATGGTGAGTATTATTATTACGAGTATTATTATTATTGTATATATTAATTTAATTAGATATTTAATTTAACAATATAATTGTAGACTGAGCTACTAAGTTGTTAGTTATTATTAAAATATAATATGTGAATAAATAAATTATATTTGTATAAAATATTTTTAATAATAAATATAATAGAATAATATAAGATTAATAAATTCATTTAAAGGTTAGATTAGATATATGCTCAGTCATATATATTGAGCTATTTTTATTTAGGTTAATACCAGCGACAATGCGGAGTAAGATTTATCTGGGATATTTATATAAGTGTATATATTCAAGCCATACAGTGGGCCTATATTACAAATTGCATATACGCGCTAATCGGTGGAGTGAGATAGAGTTCAAACATATTTCAAGTTTATTTAGATTATTGTTTACATAGCTCAGTTTGGTTATCTCACTAGGTGCACAAGTATTAACCCGCTCGTGTCTTGTTATATAGTAAGTATACATTAGCTACCTGCTAATTTAATTTTCAAATAAACCAATATTATCTTGTTTATTTAATTATTCATTTTATATATAATTTATACTATTCGAAGTATCTTAGCTTATATAGAAATATCATGAAGAATGCACATTGTAATCCTAATGAGTCTGACCTATAAGTAAATATAATAGCTTTTATTCTGATTCAGCCACGAATTATACTATTTAATATTCGGGTAATTAGGTTTGTTGATATTTGTGTATATATATTGATTGATTAGTATTATTATTAGTATTATTATATATTAACTGGTCCCTTGTTGTAACTTTTTATTAAGAATGTTTTAGATACTATCGTCTAAGTTACTAATATCTGATATATTTTATAGGGTGGTGAGTTTCTGTTGTCTATAGTTGCAAAACCGGGGACTCTGCTTAATATGTATAACATCGTACCTTAATTAGTAGTATTAGTGGGTAATTTTATAAATATATAGTAGATTATATATAGTATTCAATATTATTTATATATATTGGGTGTGATAAATAACATCTGTTAAATTAAAAATGTATTATTTATACGTGGTATATTTAGTTTCTACATATATGAGAATATCAATATATAAAGGTATATATTGTGTTATATATAGTGTATATATATATATATCAATATAATATTATTAATAATATAGATTATTATTGCCGCTTATATTATTATTGCTAAGTTATAAGGTTAATTTTTTTCATATTATGCGATTAGTACTATTTAATATAGACATATTTAGATAGTACATAATATTTTAATAGTAATAATTATAAATTTTAATTTTTTATAGTGAGTTATAGAGAGTTTCATATATATCATTAAAGTATATTAAATCTTTCAATCATAAAGAATAATGGTTCGTTATTAGATATATTATAACATGATAGTAATAGTAGGGTATGTATATTTGATATGATATATATATATTATTAGGTATGAGTAATAAAATAGTATCGTGTATGAAATATTGATAGAGTCATAGTATAATAGGTATCTCATTTGTATTTTGTGTATATTTATAATACTGTATAATATATATATATATACTTTGAGTACTAAAAAAATTATAAAATATTATCAAGACGGAGTAGTATTAAGAGGCCGCGCTAATGAGTTCCTAGCTGAATAATGAAGTAAAAATATATTTAGGTAAAGGTTAATTATTCTGGGAATGGTAAAAGGAGAATGAAGTAATACAACACCAGAGACCATACGACCAATAATGAACATAAATGTAAAAGTACCCACCATTATCCGTATGTTATTTTAGCATATAAAACATAACCTATTGGGAGTTGTTCAATTACTAATACATAGTAGTGACACTATGGTCTGGAATAAATAAAAAAATATGAGATAATATATATATATAATGTATGTTGTTATAGAGTATTCCGATATATATATATAGAAGTAAAAATATATAATATGTAATATCAGCGTACCCATGATCCCGTACAATTGCTTCAGTAAAGTGAGTGATAAGTTGATAAAGGTTTTAGCTTATCAACAGATATGACACCAGCATTATAGTAGAAAGGGTTTTCAGCCCTTGAAGAGAATCGGAAAATGTTTTAGAAAAATTGTGCTTTTGAATGCATTTTATCACTTTCGAGAAACTTAGCTTACCTTTCTAGAGAAATAAAGTGTTCGAATTTCGTTCTCGTTTTGTGTTATTTTGCTTATTTAATTATAATAATATTGAATGTATATATTAATTATATTATGATATAGTATAGATATACATATATATAAATTAAATATATATTAATATATATATAAGGTATATATGAGAAAGAAGTAATATATATAGAATAGATATAGATATATATCAGATATAGATAAAGAAAGATAGTAATAATAGTAAATATATAATATAATAAATAGATATATATCTGTGAATATTATTATATAATATCCGCAATGGTCTTGATAATTTCTCAAGAAGTGTCTATAGCTGACTCAGATTGAGAGAAGAGAGGTTATGTTAAATTATAGGTCTTTTCGTTAATTTCGCATATTGTGCTTACGATTAAGACGTTACAGAAAGATGCTCGATATTTGCGTTCGTTTTTGTTATAAAACTTAGCCCACAGATAAATCGTAAGAAATGCTTACCAAAGATAAGGAGCGTCCTTAATTCGATAAGTTGCAAATTTCGCTGCTGAGATTGATCGCTATGGCAACCACCAAATCTTACGAAAAATATGAAACAAAAAATGGACCGGCGTATAGGAGGTACACCCATTTAATTATTTTGGAAGAAGAGAGTAGTATGAAATATGTCATTTAAATAAAATCAGCTTTAAATCTATATAATTTCTTCTTAAATCTACACAAAACAATGCGACTTAATTGCCTTTGATGGTTATGGCATTTTTACTTTTAGTATTTCTGTCTTTCTGAAATTCGGACGAGCTCCATCATAGCAGTGACTATAATTCCAATTGTGTTAGATAAAAACAATAAGTAAAACCTTATATATAGAATCGTGTTCGTTTTTGCACAGAATTTCAAGCAAGTAAGATAGGAAAGTGGGTCAGGGAAAGGAAGCCTGATGGATTAGTAAGTGTGGTTAAGTGTTTTGAGTTATATATATAAAGATTCCAAATATTTAAGTTCTTCATCTGTAGAAGCATTTGGAAAAATGGAGAAGTTTTAAAGAGATATAGGATGATAAGGGATAATTGAATTCATAAGTGATCTATGACAGCTAAAATATTCACTAGTTGAGAGATGGGAGTTATTAATTCGAAAGAGAAAATCCATGTTTTGAAAGTTACACATCTTTATTAGGTATTGAATAATTTGAGCCTACATAGTCGACGTTATCAGTCGACACATTGTATATTTGGTAAAAACCAATTATGTTGACCTCAAGTCATGAGAGACGCTTTCATTTAATCTTTAAAGAAAAACTGCAGATATGATGTTGTTTATAAAAGATATAAGAAACTTGTATTATGAAAATTTTTTGATTTAAATAAATGTTTTACACTGAAAGTGTAAAGTATCAAATTAGGAAAATGGGATTTCAATGGTAGGAAGCTCAAGTACTAATCAATACAAACAGGAATTATAGGAACATACATGAATTGCTCAGAGGAGTTGGCGCCATCTCGCATTCACCTCCATTGCGTCGCCTTCGCAATATACAAGGGGTGCCATGCTCTCGCAGAATATTTGCATATAATAGTGTAGCATTGAAAAATCCCAGGACTCGTCTAGTTATTGTGGTGCCTCGAGAACTTCTTTACACACTTCTTTCATGTGGATAATACGGCCATTGCGATGATCTTCGGTGATTTTCCCTTACTGATATTATAATGCTTACTCGCTTTAAAAACCCACAGTCTGCGCACACCTGAGAATTATGGCGTTAGGTATGGGCGGTTGTGGGCTTTCCTGTGATTTAATATTTCTCTGCCCCCTTCCATTGAAAAGGCTCAGCCAGTGTTAAGTGGTGGTTAATCTGATAAAAAAAAAAAAAAAAAAAAATAAAAAGTAGTTTATTGATAAGTGATATCAGAAAGCAATGTAAACAAGTATTATCAAAAAGTGTTAAGGAGGGATTAAAGCATAAAGCTGAAAATACTTTATAGGAGAAAAGATGATTTTTCATGGAATAGAACTTCTCAGTCAGAAACAAATAACTAAAGGCTTATGTATCGGACTTTAAGACTCCGCCCTATTTATGATATAAAGTAGATATAATAATAAGGAAAGATATGACAAAAGAAGTCTCCCAAGTAATTGTATTATGGTACGATGCCCAGAATAAAATAACAACTTCAAACCACCGCACCCTAAAGTGTAAACTCACGTCAGAACTGATCTTCGATTAATAAATAATATGTATAACCTTGACCTCAATTAGAACACGTGAGTGGATATATTACTCCTCTTCTCGATGGAAAACGAGTCTCTCTACCACGTATCTCTCTCTAGACCATCAAATCAGACGCCTCACTTACACTCTTATCTCACACACACAACAATTCTGATTAAAACGACCGTCTCACTCGTGACTTTCAACGTAGACGAAATAGAGTTTTCTCTTCTCTAACAAACTTGGAATATGCAGTAATCTGTGACTGGTAGTTTACAGTGTGGTCTCTTCAGAAATAGCAGAGAATAATTAAAAAATTAAACTTAAAAAATTAAGATATATTAATAAATATATAAAATATACTATCATAATATAGATAAACTTATTTGTGATGGATTTAATCATTTTAGGAGTGTAAATATATATGATTTAAGTCTGATATATATTGAATGAAAATTCATCCAATTTAGTATGATATTAATCCTACTATACGCTCGCACCATCCTAATAGTTTGAGTTTTAACAAGAGTTTATTATCGTAATAGATAAACTGTGCACTCAATTATATAATATTATTCAGAGCAAGCACTGATTGATAAATAGAAAATAAATAGATCAAACCTCATTAGGATTCTCTCTTTACGCGTCTTGGATTAATATACCCTATTTTCTTATACTCCGATATCTCACACACGAGTATAAGATGTTATAAATATATTACTTTATAAAACGAGATAACTTCTAAGTATCTAGTCATATTTATATTATATCGCTAAGTTTAAATAAATTATTCACGAGTTTAAAGTAAGGCTCCAGAATATTTTCTATAAAATCCACAAAAAATGTTAGACTCTTATAATTAAGAAAATGCCCCCAAATATTTATTATAAATTTTGTGGATAATTTTTTCCTTCTAGATTTGAGTCAGTATTTACCTATTATTTTTGTGAAAGTGAGTAATAGTATGTAATTATAGAAGTTAGGTTTAAGTTTAGGTATATATGTGTATTTTAGGCTAATTTATCATGATTATTAAGTTAATTATAATATAAGTATAAATTATAGTAAAAGGTGTTTGTACACTTATAAATAATATTTGATTTATAGATTAGTGAAATTGTGAAATAATGAGTATAAATAACTAGGGAATTTTTTTCTGGGGCCCCCTTAATCTGAGAATATATATATATAGGCGTGACATCCTACTCGTGCTTGAACTCGTGTGAGTCTTAGTAAGTCAATTATCAAATTGAGTTTTTTTATTAACTTAGTATTTTTGTCTCACATTTTATATACTTTATAATATTTAATTTAATTCATTATGCGCGTACACAGATAAATTATTCTCTTTTATATAAGTATTTCTTAGTGGGAAAGAATTGGTCAAGATGAATGTTAAATTAAATTACATTAGTTAAAAATATAAAATAAAGATTTATGATAAAATTGATATTAAAATACGAGTCTATAATATAATATAATATATTATTGTATAAATGAAAAATCAAATCTTCATATTTCATAAAAAAAATTCTATTTCTCACAAACATATATTATAATAAAGGATTGAATGTTCTGTATGCTCAAATACGTATATTAAGTAAATAGTATTATATATATAACCAGGAAATTGAAAGACTATATCTATCTAGCTATAAAATTGTTATTTAAAATTGTTTTGCAGTTTTTCCTCTACAAACGGAACTTTATAATTTTCGGTGATTCCCATAATTGTTTAATTAATAAAATTAAGGAAGACTAACCCTATTTAATATTATATTTTAAAGTTTATTTTTATATAATATATAATATATAGCATAATATATATTTATCAATATATGATAATTAATAATTCATTAATTATAATATTATAATACTTAATTTATATAAATATATATATATTATATATTAATTAAATATATATAATATTATAATATAATATAATATATATTATACATAATATATTAATTATTATAATTAATTAAATATTTATATTTAAATAATTTATAATAATTAAAAAATAATTATATATAAGATATTTATATATAGTAATATAGTTATAATATATATAGTTAATATATTATAATTATATATTAATAATATATATATCATATTATTATATATTTATATTTTAAAATATCTATATAATTAATTTATTTTAAGCGGGTGTCAATTCCAATATAAATTCGAATATGTTATAATTCAAATAGGAGGAAAAGTATGTGAAAAATAAATACAATGTCATTAATATAAATATATATTAATTAATTTATTAAATAAAAATTATTTCATGACATTAGTATATTATATAAATATCTTAATTTTTTATATAATTTAATATGTATATAGAATGATATTATTTTATATGTAAAATAATTTAATTATTATATTTAGTTATAGATAGTATATAATTAAGTGATTATCTATTATGTTAATATTATGTAAATGTGAAATTTGTAGACTTTATAATAATTATGATTAATTAATTGTAATTAGTTAATTATTATTGACTGTTGTAATTAATTATTTAAATTATTAATAATGGAGTTATAATTAAGTAATGTTCATATTAACACATGTAAATATAATTAATTATATTTGAACCACCTTAATAAGATATATTATAAATATTGAAATGTATATGAAAAAACGAGTGGTGAAGTACGAGAGTATATATATATTGATTATTAATTATTATAGATTTACTGGGATTATAATTCTACCCTTTATTTGAAGCAATATAATTTAAGATCTGAATGATGAATGAAGATAAAGAATGATAGAGAGTTGGAATGGATAATTATGAGATCGAGAGAGATAGATTGAGAGGAGAATTATTGAGATGAAGGAAGATATGAGAGAGAGAGAAGAAGAGAGGTAATTACTAGTGCATTTAATATTTATAAATAGCATTATTTTATCCAGATAAGTATAGTATAAAAAGTTATCTATGAGATTAGCGCCGTAGATATAATTTATAATTTATAAGAACTTATTATTATATTTATATATTATATACTTTTATGATTAATTTAAATGTATTTAATTTTAATTTAATAACTCGTCGAGCTGCTCGGCCCTGGGCACCGACGCACTCAGAATAAATAAAACAAACGTCCATGTAGTAATAGTAATTTTTAGTAGTATTAAAGTTTCAAAGTTTAATCACATTTTTTTTTAATAGAACCCACATCCTGACAAAAATAAAAAATAATATTTAATATTAATTTTTATACTATATTATTTATTATTATATTTTAATTTATTTGTATTAATTATTATATTAGTATAGTTTATATAATATTTAATATTATTTTATATATAATTTATTTAATAATATAAATTTATTAATATAGTATATATTATATATATATATATATATATATTAGATTGCATAATTATTTACGGTGATTATGATAAAAATGTCATATCTCATATGAGTGTGAGTTTATATTACTCTCGGTCTATCGTAAGGTTATGGATTACACTCTGATGACTATATAAATTTGATATTAATTATGATTGGTTCGATTGTATAGAATAAATTATAAATTTCAAATGTCTTTTGTCTACCATTTCTACAGATCTAGACCTCAAATTCAAACACCTTTCTTAAAAATTAATTGTTCGCGAAGAGTGAAACAGAAAATATTTGGAGTTATTAGCAAGAACGTACTCTCGATATATTCTACTTAAATTATTATATAATTTATAATCATATTATAATTAATTTAGTAAATTCATATTATATCATTTTATTAATAATTTTTATTTGATAATTATAATTTTATCAATTTATAATTTTAATCATATTATAAATTCATTATTTTTTTAATATAAGATTATTATTATATATATATATATTATGAATATATATATAATATACAATACTTATATATATGAGTCTCCAGCTAAAAGTACCAATATTTAACTACAGAACCAATTCAGAACTTATTATCATTAATTAAATTCATGGTGTAAGTGTCATAGAAGACATTTATCCTTTAATTCTAATAAATAATATGTTAATTTTAAAATAAATATAATTAATATATATATGAGTTATATTTATATTATTTAAATTATAAATAAGTTAAACTTATTTAAAAGATGAACAATAAATATTTGTATTTAGAATTATTTATTCATATAATTAAATTAGTTAATTTATTTTACATAAATTAATTATAATTAAGTGATAGTTTTAAATATCTAACATACATGAACATCTTAATATATAATAAAAAAAATTGTATATTTTTACTTTTCTTTTTAATTTAAGAGTGATAATTTAGTTTTCTAAAATGTTCAGCTTGTTGAATATTATATTAATGTTAACTAATTAGTTTTAAATAACGAAATCTTGTTTAAACTTATCAAGGTTGTCATTTTTACATTAATCATTATTATTCATAAATATAGTTATATATATAATTTATGATATATTTCTTAATCTTATTATCAATATTAACATCTCTGATTATGACGATTGAATTATAGAAAATAAGTGTGGGAAACGCACTGTGGTAACTAATTTGATGAGAACACTTTTATAATTTTAAAGTTATATGAGAAAATATCTAATGCCTCTAGAAATAAAATGCTCGCGACTATCGTCTCGATTCCGTATCACGATTTTCATAATTAATTCTTGTACAGTCAATGTTGTAGTATACTATATATTAATTATCTAAATAGTTATAAGGAGTATACTAGCATTTTAATATTTAACATTAATATTTAAATATGCTCTATTAGTATTATTATATAAATATATATGTGTTTTAGATACTATTAAATAGCTATTAGATGTACTATAATATATAAATACCGTATAATACCCACTTATCTAGTACCTCAAGTTTACTGACATACTATTAGCTCTTGGCTTGGGGTGATTCTAATTATAGATAAGTATTTATTGGATATATAAGTTCAGTATAATTATAGTTAACTCCGGTAGATGTGGACGAGATTATTATATACTAATTATCAGATCCATTTATATTAATATAAGCTTGTGTTAACTTATAATGAAAAGTTATATACATACATACTATGAGTGACCCTAAGAGTAAAAACTTCATTTATAATATAGTCTGTATATAATATTATATTGTAAGATCATAATTGATACCTATATTATGTATGGTGATTACCTGTTATCAGAACGTTAGCATTCCAAGATTAATAAATTTAAAAATAATATAAATTAGTATTATTATGATACCCCGATAGTATAGCTCATACTTATATAGTATATAGATATTAATATATATATATATATATTAATTATATATTAATTAGTTATAAGTTAATACTCATAATAAATATTATAATAATTATAATATATATAAATTATTAATTAATTAACTATATATAATATTAATATATATAATATATTAATATATATATATATATATATTAATTATTATATATATTATAATATAGATATATATATAATATATTATATTATTTAATATTATATTATTATATAATATATATATATTATTAATTTAATATATATATATAATTAATATAATTATATAATTATATAATATATATATTAATACATAAATAATAGCTAATACATTCATAATCATGCAAGACCTAACAAAAATGTATTATAATTAATTAATAATATAACTAATTATACATACATTAACACACAAAGGGCGTAACACACACAGTAACTAACACACACATACATACATATAGTTATATATATTATATATATAAGATATAATAATATATATATATAAATATATATAATTAATGATAATATATAAATTAATACCTATATATATATATAGTATATTAAGTATATATAATGATATTAATATATATATTAATATATATATTATTAAATTAAACTATATATAATACTATATAATAGTATATAAGTAGAATACTTTAAATGGAGATCTACTGTATATCATATTTAGCCTAGGATATGATGAATTAGTCCGGATATAACGTTAAATAATTATAATTAGCTGAGTACTATTAGGCATAGATATAAAATTATCGATCGGAACGCGGAAAAAGAGTAAATAGTAATATACGCAGTGGTAGATGAGCTCACGAAACATACAGTGTAGCATGAAGTGACTGAGAGTACAAACTGCACAGGACACACATCACAGTGAATAAGACGACAAACTAGCTACTCACACTTATCTCCTCATCTATCTCAACTAGTATACTTATAACATACAAAAATGCATTGTTTTATCTCTGGAAGTATACAATAATTAATATAGATACATATATATATATTTATCTAAATTTAATTATATTAATATATTATAATATATATTATAATAATATATTAATATTAAATATTATATATATATATAGTAATATTTTAATATATATATACATAATATTATAGTAATATTAATATGCAATTATAATATACATATAATTTAACATTACAGTATATATATATATAATCATATATATTTATATTAATTATACTTATTATAATATAATATATTAATATATATATATTATAAGTTATATATTATAATAATGATATATATATATTATTATATATATATATTATATATGACTGGTATAAACACCTCACGCTACTAATAGGCATATTGGATACCTATATATAATCTTATATTATGTAGTGTATAGGTATGAGGATAGTACTACTTGCTGATAAATTAATAACGATCCGTAGTTAATCATAAGGAGTAACGAAGTTATCAAAATGAGTACCATAATATTAACTACTGGAATATAAGAAATAAATATTTAAATAAGAATTTAAAAATACTTACTTTTAAATATATTACCCGGACCCTAAGTTATAGTGCTGATATAAATAATCCATATTAGATATATATACCCCGTACCTATCCCATACATATTGCTTTAGCGACGTTAACTAAGTAGTACTAGATATCTCCCTAAATAACACACCGTTTAACATTAATCGTGATGTTACCACTGAGCGCCATAATAGTTACAAAAATATACATACATATTTACCTTGCTATAAATATATATCATACTATTACATTACTTGAATTTAATTATTTTATTATTATTTGAGAAGTTTTTATATTCATATATGCATATTTATTCAAACCAACATCAATACATGAATAATTATTTTATAAATTAAATTATCTGATAAATTGGAATAAATTACATATATCTTAGATTGTAGCTAAAAATTAAATAATATCCAGATTATATAAAATATATTATATTAATTAATACCTATATATATATATATATATATTAAGAATATGTATATATTTATATAATGTATATATATATATAATTAATATATATTAATTATAATATATTATTAAAATAGGTTTAAATATAGTGAAGTTATATAGGTATATTAAGTTAATTATATATTATATATATTATTACGTTATTATGATATTTTATAATTTTATTATTGTCTTAATTATGGATCGTTTAAAAACTGAAAGTAGATGTTTAAATATAAAATACTATGTTAAGATTTAAATAAATAACATTTTCAAAATTGTCATATATACTGTATTTTTGACTCAGCTTTATAATAGTAATTTACCTATTTTTAAGTGCTCATTTAACTTAGTTTTTTATATATTTATATTTTAATATTATAGTAAATATTAATATCAATATTTATTATGATGAGAAATATTATATTTAATGATAAATATCAATTTAAAGATAAATATATACATTATATTTATAAATATAATTAATATATATATATAAATGTGCCTTGGATATATACATATAAAAGATATTAAACATATATAATTATATATGCAATTGATATTTTTCAATATGATTAATTAAATTCAACATTATATATATATATATATATATGATATTATATATATATATAATATAGATATAAATATATATATATATATATATATATATATAATATAATATTTATTAATGATATATATATAATTTTTCAGTTATCAACATCCACGCTCACGTTAAGGCAATAGATCACTTTAAAATATTCTAGTTACGATATGAGGTAGGTAATTATAGACTCAAATCAGTAAGGTTTTTTCCTTTGAATCGAGCAAATTATTTGACTAGTTTAAATATTGAAGATGAGCCATAACGTCAGTAGGCTTTAAATATATATATAATGTGAGTAGAAGGTAAGTATATAATAATTCAGCAGGAAATCTAGAAGATGGAAGAGATATTCCACAGAACAGATAATACTTATAGATACACTATATTGATTAAATGTAAATAAGAATATAATAGGCTACTCACTCACGCTTATAGATACGATACGATATCTCCACACACATCATCAACACTGAAGATTTTGTAATCAACATAAATACTAAAATATATATACTAATATAATACATATATATATACATATTAAAAAAAATAACTACTTTTAACTGATATGAAGTGTATATTATTTTGAATTTATATATTATCAATATTAAAATTGACACAAGATCCATTTATCTGGATAATAATTTATCTCCAATATAATGACTCATAATAACATAACGTATATATAATTATTTTATTAAATTAAATAAATATCAATTATATTAATTATTACATATAAATATTTTATACTAAAATATACTATATTTTATTAATAATATATTGATATTTAGATGCCGTATTACACTCAGTCTACCCATAATGTGAGCTCATTGATCGATCGAGCTCAGTCTCTAAAGAGTATTAGAAGCTCATGTGCATACTAGGTTATAATGTGGAGATATAGCTCTACTCATACTCATGTACGACACTATTATTTC
This sequence comes from Trachelipus rathkii, assembly GCA_015478945.1. Classification (NCBI taxonomy): domain Eukaryota; kingdom Metazoa; phylum Arthropoda; class Malacostraca; order Isopoda; family Trachelipodidae; genus Trachelipus; species Trachelipus rathkii. The sequence continues at coordinate 6,248 of JABUQX010059550.1, read as the reverse complement.
ACTCCTGTCACGTTCTTACCTCACACTTAATATTATTATTGGCTATACCTATGATGAAACACGAATATCATTAAACTAGCTATCCAACATTTACGAGCCTGTACTCTAGTGCATACGATTAGTAGTAGGTCTCAACGCTGCGATCACTAGAAATACATTGAGTAATGCTAGGACACCAGTTATTTAGATCTTTCTAGCTCTTTCAGACATCGTACTCTTTCACTACATACTCACGATAAAAGCATAGATTCTTGAGTTTATATAGTGTGGTATATAGAATCGAAATACTTATCTGGATTATGGAGAGCCCCCGCCCACAGACTTCGCAGTGATGACCCTTTTGCACACATTAGTGAGTCAAGAGAGTACACTTTACAAGGGCGTAAGAAATGTAGTGTAACCCTACTTGTATTATAACTGAGGCTAAGGATAAATAACTGTGAAACGTGCAGACTTAAAAATTGAATGCTTTTATGCAATGACGACACACGCATTCTAGACACTATAATTACTCCAAGTTATCTTATATACTTAATCTATCAGAGGCCGACTTTAATTTATTTTAGTAACTTTCTTTTCACTTATAATGCAACCATTGTGCATGTGAGGTAGATTCTAATAAACATATTTTTTTGTATATTATAATTAGTGAAACTTAAAGTAGGTAAGTTTATTATATAATTTGATCAACAGGAAGAGTACTGAGTGTTTATTTAATGAGTCTCTCACTCCGATCGTTACTTTCGAGGATTAGAAGAGATAGTAAAGTTAGAAGGTGCTTACTTAGAGATAGCAAGGATTTGTAGTGAAATTGAGATTTGCAGGTATATATATCCTAATAATATCCACGTATCCACTATCAGTTTACACATAAGGTATATGGACGCGACTCACCATACTCACCGTGAGAAATTCTATACCAGATCTCAAGCATATAATAGAATATTTGAATATCTGATAAGTAAATTTAATTTAACGAGAGTCTCATTGTTTACTATAGACGTTGTAATAAGTAAGCACGTATTCTTATGACATGGAAATTGACACACTGATGTTGTTAATATAACAAAAATATCGTATCAGAGAGGAGGCTGACAGTACTTATATACTCAATGTGAGTGTGAGTGTTATCATTAATATATATGTAAATGTGTTATTTACTATATCAGCCAGATTCGTATGGACACTATAAAATAATAAACATTTATGTACGAATTATCGTATATATATAGAGCAGACCTCTAGAGATATATATGTGTGGAACTAGACTCTTTACATCGATACACTCGACGCTCTCACGCTATAGAGTTGTATTAATTCAGATAACGATTAGATCATAATACAGAGTACATCGCTGGAGATGACAACGACTAACCCTTGACACGAAAAAGGAGACATGCAAGCATAAGTTAGTGACTCTCTATACTCTCAATATCAATATATGCAGTCCGATATCTCTCTGACTGTCACGACAGTTTGCAATATTAATAGACTTAATACTGCGATCTCTATATACGTATAATGCAATACTCTGCGCACTGGCATCTCGTGACATCTCTCTCTACTCTACTCTCTGCTCTACGGCTTCTACTCACTCATCTACTTAATGTTGTTGATATTGAAATAGTTGAATAATAGTATTACTTATGTAATATTAATATATTAACTAATCCATCAATTTCACGTTTTATATTTCGTTTTCTATATGTAAGTATTAACTTATTATTTTTATATTTCTTTCACTAAATAAATTCATATCACACTAAAAGGTAATATATACTGAAATCTTCAATCTTATTACCAATTACTACTCTAACTTCTCTTCATGAGCTTCACTATCGTGTTATTATCCTAGCTTTTTATATCCCTATTCGAGGTTCCTACATCTCCTAAGTATCACCACTACATCTACTATACTTAGAGATAATATTAATTCATAGTATTATATTAATTATTTTCAGTATAATAGTATTATAGGTACCACAAAGTTTATACTTAACTAGTTCACTCCATATCAACTCAGTTGAAACGTGAGAGCTCGGAATCATAATAAAATAAAATATATTCACTAAGTGTTAGCATATAATTTACATCATTATAAATAGTAATAGTGTATCTGATTTTAAAGTATTATGATTAATTATAGATCTTGAATGATATTTTTTTTTATTTTTTTGTTTATTTTTTTGTTATTTATTTTTATTTACTCTTGATTCTTAGGGGTCACCAATATATATATATATAATATTAATTATTAATGATAAATAGTGGAGTAATATCACAGGTAGTATATAGTGTGTTAGAAGGAGAGAAGGGAACTACCTGATAATCACGGATGGGTAGTAAATCGTAGAGGGCGGTAAAAAGCTTCACGTCTTCGCATGACACCGTTTAAAGGCACACCGGGCGCGCCACTTCTGGCGCGTCTTACAAGGACGCCCCCGACAGCCAGAATTACCAGAAGGCTTTATGGTGTGGTTACTCGGAGCATGTACCAATAGCCTGAATATAGAGAGACCGCTCAGGAGATAGATAGTCCTACGCTAGATAGTTGCGGTTTGAAGCCTAATACAATACTATCGTGATAGGCGGCTCGCATGCGCAAGTGTCCTCATCGGCTCGAGAGCTTATCGTTGTGAGATAACACTTGTTCCGAAATGTTCCTTTACAGGGTAAGTAGAGCCAAGTGAACGAGAGGGTGCGTGTAGCGCTCTTTGCTTCGTGATAATATGATGGTAGTGTCAATTGTATTGATACATCTAGTCGAAGAAGACCACATTATGTACTGGATCTCATCTTGGTGCTAGTGACTTCAAGTGAGAGATATTCTCATACTTATATAACTTTTATACTAACTAATTATAACTAAATAAAGAAACGAGAGTATATTACCAAGTTATCTCTAGCGAGGAACATAGATTCATCATTTCGCCTGTTTAGGCTATATGATTTAAGCTCACTCTAACGTAAGAATTATTAGTTAGTTTTTTTAGTTATTTATATATTTTATATTAGTGTATCTTAATTACTACTCACACTTTAAATTTATCGTAGTCTGTATTTTTTATGTTATCATAGGATGAGTACCTGGTGATTATAAACTCATTTCTATTTTATAGAGATTCAGAGCTCCGCCCCGATCTCGGTGCATAGTTGTGTGCGTATCATACGCAAGACATTAGCAACGGTTGTTGATCAATTTCTCACAGCATGATAAGCTAATAGATATATATTCTGATTTATCTATATATTCAATTTTAATATAGTAATCTCATTCACTCATTTAACAATCCTATAATTAGTGAATTCGTACATAAGTTATGCAACCCTATCATTAGACATTTCACTTAATAAAATAAATTATTAATATGATAATACAGAGATAGATTGTGTAGATCTCAAGGTATTGACTAAAATAATCACCTAGGTGTGTCCGTCTGATCGCATCCACGAGTGAGAGAATATTATAATTGTTTCTGTAATGCACAATACTATGTTTATGAGCTAGGTTTTAGCTATGAGAGAGTGGTGTATACGTTTACTCTCCCCAAAGTATACTATTCATCAAGTCATATGTTCCTAACCGCGCAAACATGCGGGTGAGTGTTTAATCCCAACGGAATAAGCCACTCATAGGATATTATAAATTTCTATTTAAGTGTCATCATAATTCTTCTTTCCTGTTAACATATATTCTTAGTTATTAGTAGTCTATAATTTCAATTGGCGTATATTGCTTTATCGTATAAATGATCATTTAACAACCAGTAACCTAATAAATTAATATTTGCATATATGTAGTGAGCTTTTACTATATACGATAAATTACTATATATCAGTTTTCTCTACCCAATGACATATTCTAGAAAGTAATTTTAAAAATTTTTCATACTCAGATATTTTTATATTTATTTAATTAAAAATAGGAATCTTGTTGCGGAAATATTTTTATTGTTATTGCGATTGTTATTTGTATTATCATTTTTATATTATTATTTATTATTATTAATTATTATTATGTATTATTATTATTATTATTATTATTATTATTATTATTATTAGTTATTATTGATTATTTTAAAACTTGTATGTTACTTCTCATATCCGATTCCTGTGTATCGGGTTCCTTGAATGTCCAAAGCTGCTCCAAGCAGTTATGCACGAAAAGAAAAGTACAACTCTTGATATAAAAGAATGGAAAAATCTTTCTAACAACTATTCCTTGTATTCTCTCGTCTAATTTATCGTCTCCCCGCGGGTCGAAAATAAACGCTCAGGCTTTGATGCGTTTCAAAAAAAACATGTAATCCAATCATCCCGAGTCGGCTCAAAACGCACTCCTTAATGTGCTAGTTCGCACATCTGAGAGCAAAAACATACCATCTTAAAACTAAATCACATATCCACTCTTTTTTGTACAGACCAACGTCTCAAGGATAAAGAGTTAAATGAAAAGTGGTGAGGTATAGAATAAGGGGGGTAAGGGGTAATTAAACTAGAAAAGGGGAGTAGGAGTACTAAACCATGGTAAAATGTAGCTTAGTGGGACATTCAGTTTAAAATATCACATGACGAGGTACTGTTCATCCCTATCACCTTATCATCATACGAAGACGAGTACCTCCCTTATTCTAGACTGCCTCTCAGACATGTTAATAACGATAAGCCACCTTTATCAACTACTCTCGCACTGTTACCATGTGAGTATGCACACCAGTAGTATGTTTATTTATTTGATAGAGGGATAAGTAGGTAACTTAGGAAATTTAAGTTGATTGTGAGGAGTTATTGGTAGGGTAAGTAAATTAAGGGCTGGGTTTAATTTTTGTATAGTAGGTTACCGAAAGAGTGCGTCGAGTGATCTAAGGACTTATTGGGGAAGAACTAAAGTATGTCAGTTTGATACTGGATAGAGATATATATACTTATTATATTATATATATATGTGGAATAAATATTACTTTACATTGAAAACATAAATCTAGATCTAGTGAGAAAAGTGAGACATGCAAAAAATAAGAGCTAAATTGTACCTTAGTTTTATGGATTTGAACCCAGGCCGGATGATAGGAATTATAGGGAAAGTTCGTATGCCAATAAGGTGTAGTGAGATATCGGTGGTTGAGTGAAGATACAATCGGTAAAGCATCGATGTACAGGATCAGTATATGTGTTTATATGAGCACGATATGTGTAAAGCGTAATAGTTATAAGAATCAAATGGATTAGATATGAAAAGTGATTGTGAGTGTTTGAATCATAATATTAATAAGCTTGCCTCATCTTTCAGGTACACAAATTTTAGTTTGAAATCTTGCTTAAATATACCAGTAACCATTTCTCAGTCTCTAAACTCTTGTGTCCTTTAAACTCGTTGTTTAATATATTCTTCCTTTGGTTATATCTCCAAGTTGTATATGGATGGGGTTATGAGAAAGAATGAGATTATTGGTAGTAGTTTACCAAATGAGACTAGGTTAGTTAGTTAATGATGGATGAGATATAGAAGCTAAATAAAGGTAGTTGAGAGGGTTCTACTACCTTAATAATTAAGTGCTGATGATTGCGTTTTTGTATGTTTGATACTGAGGAATCTGTAAAGGTCAAGTTATTGATTCGAGATTTAGTAGAAGATTTTGGTAAGTTGAGTATGTAAAGGAGGTGAGGTGTTGAAATTAAAACGTTAAGTATAAATGAGAGTTAAGGTTAATATATGGTTAGTAGAGTGAGATCAGTCCTACTACCGGTATGATAGTGTATGTTAGTATTCGATAGTGAAGCAGCTGGAACACATATGTGTGCATGAGTTTTTAAATATTTAGTATATTAATAGTTGAATTAAAAATGCGAGAAACGTCAGAATGTAATTGCTAGAGATGTTTAGTAGGAAAGTTTATGTGATTTAATGGCAGAGTATATGTTCTGGATTGCAATTACTGGTTATATTACTTGGGAGTATTGTAAAGATGTGGAACTTAAGTTCTTTTTGAATGTTGCGTCATTAGTTATATTATCACTTATATGTTCTTTTATTTAATTATAGTAGTTTATTTATATTATAATTGTTTTGATATAATTTTTAAAATAACAATACAAGAACCTATATATAATTACTCCTTAAATATAATATAGATACCATCTGATAAAATTAAATTCTTAATTTGTACTGTATGTTACAAATAGTACTTATATAATATAATTTAAATGGAAATAAGTAATCTAGAGTATACACGAACACTAAATATATC
>JABUQX010059549.1:17500-50731 GCA_015478945.1 Trachelipus rathkii | reverse complement strand
TTTACGCACCCGAAACAAAATTTTGACCCCTTAAAACGATTGTTAATACACCTAAATAACGATGTTGCCAAATGTTGCAAAATGTTGCATAAATGTGGCAAAATGTTGCAAATTTTGTTTGAACAATTTGCAACATTGCATTGCAACTTGCAATGTTGGATTGCAAGACCATCAAGGGGGGTAGGGTATATCTAAATACAACTCTTGTTAGGAGTGAATCGAGCCCGTCGTAACCACAGGATCGATCAGCCAGTGTCGATAGTTACTATCGAGCTAAATCTCGAGTTATGTTCTTATCATCATACGAAAATTCGTACTAGAAGGTTAGAAGGGTGGGGGATACTAACTCGTAAGAGAACCAACCTCCGCACATCAATTACACCATCGACTCTCTCATACTTATAACCTAGCGAATAACGACAACTATACCGGGTGTAATTACATGACGTAGGACAATGTGCGAGGCTAGAAGAAGGCTGAAAAGGGGGTAAGGTAATCCTTCATTACAAGGAAGCGATCATCTAACGGAACTAACATTCCACTAGAGAATCCTCAAAATCGTACCTCTCCGGTACCCACATAACCTACGTGTGTAGTCACTATACTCCTGTGGGTAGTATTACAGATGATGCTCGTAGGACTGTCTGTAAGACTATGAAAAGCCTAGAAAGGGGGTTCAGGTATAACTACTCAATAGAATATAGGACACCTCCATAAGACACATATTTCTAATATACCCAATCGAATTTCCGTACCTAATATTATCCTAAGGAATAGACACTAGAGACCACGGGGTAATTCATTACAAATATAATCGGTCGGGCACATCTGTCTAGAAGCGAGAATAATTATACCTATTAATATATTGTATCACCACGTTATTCAAAGTAGCTAGACCTACACTAGTTAGGAGTCACGATAACCATATTATTAATATAAATGCACCTAATATAATCCTTCATATAATACTCTAATAGGCAAACGATAATGGAATCTTTTCTCGGACGGCGGTGTCCAACTTTGAGCAATCACGATACTTATTGGCGAAGTCATCTTTTCTAGCGGATAATGCGGACCAGATAAAAGGTCCACTTTTGAGAGCGTTGCGGTTTGTGAAGGTAGACTAACTCTTATGCCAAATGTACTTTATACTACACTATAGTTATATAAATATAAATTAGTATATATATATATATATTAGCATCATATATATATAAAGTATATATATATATATATATATGTTATATAATATATATATATAACTTAATAACGTATATATATAGTATAATATATATATATATGATATATATATATAGATTATTAATTAATAGAGTAAACTATAAAATATTATATGTTAAGTATACTATATATAATATAAATTAATTATATATTAGATAGTGTATATATAGAGATATATATAATATAATAGTTTATATAAATAGTATACTTATATTATATTATTATTCTTTATATCTATATTATATATAATTATATAGTATGATACATATTAATATATTAATATATATATTATATGAGTAGATTACACCGTCATCAAAAAAAATAAGGTCACCTAAATCTATATATTATATAAATATATATTTTAAATATATATAATCGTATAAAATATATATATTACCCTATTAGGTTATTGGACTATGCTATATATAAATATAAATATATACCTATATAGAGTACCTGCTCCAGTATATATATCATAGTATAATATACTATACTATACTATTATATCATCTATAATCTATAATATTATATTGTTATATTAAAATTTAATGTTATATATCATTTATATATTATATAATTATATATTTAATATTATATAATATATTGTCATATTATATATATATTATAGAGATAATCATATAGTATTATATATTATTATAATATAAAATATACTTATACTATACTATTAATATAATATATATATTGACTCAGGAATTATAATATATCGGTAAGAAATCCTTTAAAGCAGGTATATAATATTGATAAATAATGATTAGTATAATATATAGTATATATATAGTAACATGTTTTGCCTTAGTTGTGATTGTAATATCGGTTATATTATAGAGTTATCCGTGGTTACTTACACCTAGTATAAATCTATATATATATATATTTATATATAAAAGTATATTATAGATATGTATATATAATAAATCTAATATATTAAATAGTATAATAAATATATCTATTATAAAACTACTACAATATATATATACTATATATATATGATAATATACTCGGAGCCGGATACTGTTACTACATCGTTATATATTATATGATATAATCCTATATATATATAATAGTAAAAAGCGATTTTTATTTCTCCTTATATATACCTAGTAAAATAATATATAATAGGTATTACTGAATTTAATTATATAATATTATAGTATACGTTCCGCACCTATATATATACATAGCTACAGCTTAGTTAGTAGTAGCGATTATTATATATATAGCCCTTCTTATCATATACTACTTCTACGAGATATATAATAATAATACTAACTAGTCTATAATATATATATAATATATACTTATAATAAGTATATTCACGTATATCAGTAGTAGTATATCCAAACTCAACTAATCATTACACATTATATGATATATACCTATATGACTAACCTACTACCTGCTACTATATATAGTAGTATAAGTTATATAGTTACTATATATATAACGTCACTAAGTATTATATAATATATGCTAATACCACTTATTACCTAGTATAAGGTCGTACGCATCATATATACTTATTAATATCGTATATAATACTATATATACTCACGTATCTCACTATATAGTAAATATATGATATCTATACCTAATACTGAGTATATACCTATAGCCGCCGATTACTAGTGAGTACTATAAATATATATATATGTGTGGTGTGTGGTGTGCGTTGTGTGTTATAGGTTGTGCGCTGTGTGTTGTGTTGTCTTCAACTGCGCTGATACGTGAGACCTATATAATTAATTAGCAATTGGTTTTAATAAGAAACAACTAAATGGGTCAGCATACGAAAACGTGAGTAATTATAAATATCCCCGACATGCTAATCGTTACTCAGAGATACAAGAAAGCACATATGGCCATTTCGCCTTAATAGCTGATCTGACCTGACAAACAGAGAACGAGAAGCACCCGGCCTGACACTATTTGAATTATCACAATTGATCCGGACGCTATACTTTGCGAATAAAATGGGGAACATAAGCCAGGTATGATTACAAAACAGATGAACCGAGACAAAAGAAAAGATAAAAGAGACTACAAAATCAACACGTTAGGGAAATACAGCGGCACGCATCATGAGCGCTTATGAGTCTACACTATATTTGATAATGAAAGAAAATGATAAACATGTGTATTCTAAAACCGTGCACCTAGACTTTCCTTTATAAATTACGCTAGCCTATTAAATTATTTTATATCTATCTTAATACTATATAATTAGTAAAATAATTTAATATACATATATATATAATACTATATATATACTATATATGTAATATTATATTAATAATTAAGATATATTAATATATGATATATATATATTATTATTATATTATAAAATATAGTATATAATAATATATCTAATATATAATATTAATATATTTTATAATTTATTAATATATATCATAGTATATACTGTGATAATATACTATAACTATATGAGTATTAGATGTATTGATTTTCTGATATATAGAGGTATGGTTTGTATTTAGCATGGATTACTTCTATCAATATCATATAAAGGGTTTTAGTGAGCTCATAAGTAAACTTTAAAAAGAGTGGAGACTCTAAGTATCGGTAGTTTATTCGTATACACTATATCTTATTCGTATTTCGTGAGTTTTGTTACTTACAATTGCAAATGACATCATATCTTATCCGAACCCTTTGAAAGAGTCTCATATGACTAGATTTAAATGTCAATCTTTCTATCTTCTGTAATATACGATAACTCCCGTGTTAAGACTCTCGTGTTTGGGGTGAATGTTGTAAGCTGTGTCCCTTATGGGTGCTTCAGTTTTATCCACTGCATACCCGGAGCGTTATCGACAAACACGCTAAGTTCTACTGGTATATTGTGTAATGTCGGGGCATTCGGCGACTTCGCCTTGTGAGTTGCTGTTGTAATTCGGGGTAAAAATAATAATTGCCTATTTAAAAGAATATCACCCTGCCGATTTAATTGAGTTTAAAAATTTTCGGGGTGTGTTATTGTGGTTTGTATTTTTGTAAAAAAAGCGAAAGTGTAAGTGTAAAGCGGTCGTATATACTATGGTTCATTAATAGTGTAACTGCCTATATTAAACTAATATAACGCCGTGAATATATATTATTCTACATAATATATATAGATATATATATATAATAGTAGTACGATAATATTAGTAAAATAGATATATACTATATATATATATATGCTAATATATAGTATATATAAAAGATATTATTATATATAATATTATTACAATAACGCCAAATTAAAATAATAGATGAGTACGTTCATCTATCAATAGCCTGAAACCCTAATATTATATAGTAGTCTGGGTATGAGATATAGCATAGTTATATATAGCACCATACAGTACTATCATTAATCAAGAATGTAATATATATTAAATAAAGTTATAGTATATATATCTAATATATATTATATATATAATATATCATATGATCATATATATATGTATAAATATAATAAATCTTAATCATCCTAAAATATATACAATAATAAAAGATAGAATATAATATCACGTTTTTTAACAAATTAGATATCTATATATGAGTATCATTCAATATATATATAAGTTGTAAAGAGCATACCGGTACCAGCAAGTTAATTCGCTTTGCTCGGATAAGATACCTAATTAGTATTAATCCAACTTAATAATTGATTTGAGCCTATTATATATAATATAATAACTCTTGAGGAAATATCAGTTCAACATTTGAGTACATATCGCTACTCTCCTCATCATCTATCCCACTTCCAATCATAGTACTCCTGCGTCTCTAGCTCTCATTTGCTCGTCTCACCATCCGTATCTCATCATCGACACTCCAATATCTCTCCTCTTTACAATACTCTACTCTCTCTCGCAGTCGCTATTGTTCTATAACATCTTTATCTATAACATCTTTATCTATCGTTATTATATCTGAGTGACTAGGGTTTCTTCCTTTTTCCCACTTATGCATAATGTCTCATGAAAGAGAGTACGGTCGCAACATAATAGTTCGCTCAGAGCGCCTGCTTTCTCACAATGCGAGCTAATCGTAGGTGGTATTTTCTATTCGATCAGAGAGCAATACCTATGAGGTTAAAGATCTTTCCTTTAATATTGTAATAATTCATATTTATTTTTTATTTTTTTTATGATAATTTTTGAGCATTAGCAGCAGAGTCCATAAAGGTTTTGAATTCTGAGAAATTTCTACATATATTACTTTCATTACTTGCTATCAGATTTTTGTAAAGTTTTATCTGAATATTCGTAATTAGAGAAATATTTCTTCAATTTTTATGGACTTAGCCTGTTAATTTATTTTTTTATGTTTTTATTTGTATTTTTATTCTACGGGGTGTGTGGAATGAGAGCTGGTAAATTTTGGGGTTTCGTTGTGAGGTTGTTTCTTTTAGATTTTTTTTAATTCTAGAGAAAGAGATATTTAAAAAAATATTAAAATATGGTGAAATAAAGTAATAAAAAAAAATTTAAGTATTATTTATGTTACCGTGTTAAAGTAGAGAAAGTACGTGGCGTAATGTGTGAGATAAACGATATGTTTGAAAATCGACGTTCTTGGGAAATAAGCTTGAAAAGAAGCTTAACGAAACTGTATTGATTGAAGATAAGAAGTAAATAAAGTTTTATAGTGAAACATCAAACATGACGTTTCTGATATAATAGATATTAGTGAATGCTTAAAAGGTTTATTAATATTATTATTCGAATATCAAAAAAAAACAATTTCTTATCTATTCTACTTAATAGTGCTAGACTTATTATATTTCAAAATAATACTGTATTATACAGGAGCCGGTATAATATTTTAAATCCGCGAGTCGCTCAATAAGGAACAAATATTGATTACTCAGCTGCCCTCGGTCGCTTCGTCGGGGAAATTTGGATACGCTTGTCATGGCTGGAAAGTACATATATATCGAACTAGTGCTCATGTTGTGTCCAGTTTCTCTTAGATGTCTAAGGTTCTCGTAGTGCACAAGTGGTTTAGTTGTTAGACTACGTCTGTACTGTGAGCATCTGTGTCTGTTCATCACAAACTCCACTCACTGTCAATCCTAAATAGGGATGTAAACTGGCTATTTTTGAAGTCTAGTTAATCCACTTATAGGTGGGCAAACCTTTAACAAAGATAGTATCTCTCTTCCATCTGTATTTCATTAATATATTGTATGAATAATAATAATAATTATTAATATGATAATTTATTTAATTACCCGATGTTTTTGGTATGTATGTAAGTATGTATAGAATGTATGTTGATATGTTAGTGAGTGTAGTTAGATAGTGTAGTGTTGATAGTGCTAGTGTGGTGTGTGAATCTGTGATGTAGTTAATGTCGTGTGAACATATTATTAGATTATATTATATTAGTACATTAGATTATATTAGACTACTAGTGTGAGGTAGACTGGTATTCAAGCTATACTATACGAAGAGCGATAGGGAGTATATTATATATATAGTTGATACTTATTATATGAGTGACCTTCAGGAGTAGTAATATATATATAGCAGAGACAATATATAATATGATACTATATGGGTGTTTAATCCTTATCAAAGTCCGGTGGCCGTCTTATTCTGTATGGCTCGTCCGTATGTGAGACTTGAACGCAGATTTATTGTTCTCACCTATTTGTTTATTATGTGGGTGCAACAAAATGAAATATGATGTGTGTGCTGTGGGGCTGATTACTGTGTGCTATGGTGCTGTGAGGTGCGATAAATTATCTGTTGTGTAGTGGTCGGTGTATCCTATTAGAAGCGCTTAGTTCGAGCTTATTTGTCATTCTGTAGTGGAATTACCACCTATAGGTCCGAGTAGTTATTGAATCTACTGGTGATCCTCTACCCACCAGCGTGATTAGATATGTCCAGTAGTGCCCGATTCTAGGGTTATTCCCTGATTGTTCGGGGAAGTCCTACATTATAAATCTCTCAGAATGCTGGTTGGCACTCATCTTTTACGAGAGATTTTTTAAAATCTTATTTATTAGTACATGTCATTTGTGGTTAAGATTTATTCCAGGGTAGAGTCGGAATAGTTTGTCTCTATAAAGTGTTTAATGAGCTAGTAATTTTGTTTGAGGCCTGGGGAGCCATTCAGAGGCGCTCTACTGTTTTAACGATGCTTCTTTGCATTTGTGATGTTATTTATATTTGACAAACTACTATTTTAATGCTGTCTGAGTGGACATCTTCCATGTATATCCACTGCTATATGGTGTGATATTCTTTACTATAGGTACACGACATTTCACCGGCAATAACACCTACAAGTTGAGAGATTATCGAAATTCCTATCTTAATCTTTGAACTTCAGGGGCGGCAAGTGGGTGCCACACGAGTTCTAAAAGCAGTGAGGTTTTCCTTAGTATATGTATTGAAAAAATAATATATAATATAAAAATAACTATATCATAACATAGATACTTAGGATTCTTATCATGTACTAATATCATATATGAGGATTAGAATTTTGACATATACTGTGAAATTAAGGCAATCTCAATATAGTACCCGATCATTACATAAAAAGGACTCGTAATCCTAATGTAACTAAGAGACCATAAAATATATATAATAAAGACTAATAACAGAAATTATATATCTACATATGATTAGGCAATGATACTAGATAATACATAGTTTATAATCAAGGAGAAAGAGTTTATATACAGTTCGAATAATATTAGATATAATATTTATATGGACCATCTATGGAGTTAGGATATACTTAAATTGACCACACTAATATAACTCTATGTACCGAGGAAAATCTGATCAAAAAGATAGTTATCACTACAATTTTGGGCCTTAAAAGTAGCCGTGCTATAGAATAACTATGAAGATTTAATTATTTGAATATCATATATGTGTCGACAAAACGAACTTTTCTTAAATTACCCTTGCTTCCAGTGAAGAGAGGTCAGTAGCATGATGGGATTAGTTCAAGTCTGTGGACAAGTAGATATTGGTCGTGTAAGATTTATGCTCTTTTTGTTTTGTTCATGCAAATAATTCTGTATATAAAAAAATCGGGGAAAATAGAGAGAACTAATGAGAGTCTGTCAAATTCACTTACATTTTATTTAGCAGCCAAATAGATATACTATAATATATATAACTAAAAAATATTTTATATCTATTTTGAATACTATACAATACTATTCAATCTGGGGTAATTTTTCATGATTCAATTGTTTATATTAATCATTCGTAATTCTGTATCTACGATTCGACCGTACACTTTTAATAAGTATATTATGTTAGTGTAAGATACATATTAAATGTCTATATTCGAAGCTGAGATTCTTAACTTATTTACAATTACTGCTTAGGTAGTGACGATAGACGAATGTTTTTTGAGAGTATAACAGTTATTACAATATAACAGGTGAAAGAGTTTATAATGAGAAATGTTTATAACGACGGAAGAGTACAACATATTTATTGAATTTGTATCATTTTAATATAACCTCTATATTCGAATTCTCTTACATCGAGATCAATATTTACAAGCTAGACATCGTAGCAAAATAATGTACTACATATTGCGAGTGCGAGTCATACAGAAATTCTCTATAATTATACTTAATCATTAAGTTTAGCATCTTTAATTAGTCTGCTTCAAAATTAGTGGCTTTTTGGAGTGTACTGTTTCCGTAAAGGCGACGACGATTCAATTATGTCCTACATAACAATAAATCTTTATAAAGTAGGGAGCCTAAACGCGATTGTCGTTTTATTCCATTCAATTGGTATCATTATGCGAGAAGAGATACGTGTAAGTGAGTCTTTGGGAATATCATTGTTTTCTAAGATTGAGTCTTCAAATAAACTTAGTATTAACAGCTTCGAAAAAATAAGTCTAATTCTATTTTTTTGTCCACCGAGGTTCTATACGACTTGTATTAAAGATCTTACTATCTTACACTTTTCTCTTATCACTACCATTTCTGATATATTCACTTTCTCTATATCTCTTTTTTTCTTTCTTTCTAATCTTTTTACTTCATTTATTAATTATATTAAAAGTATATAATCATTATCATTATTTATTTTTATTATATATAATTTATATTACTTATTATATATTATATACTTTATACATAATTATGAGTTTATTTAATTTATTTAAATTTATTATAGATTATGTCAGTGCTATTATGTATTAATTAATATTAAATCTAATAATATAGTATATTATATATTATAATTATAGATTAGTTATTTATTATATGTTCATATTGATACGATTATTGTGAAAATTACATTAAATATTACTAGGGATATGAGGTCGTTCACATAGTAAAATAAAGAGAAATGATATGTATTTGAAGCCAGAGCATTTAGACATATAAATTTCATACAATAGATCTTTAAGCACTATATGTGGTATCCTATGTTATTTCAAACACCAATAATATAAGATAGACAGCTCACTTATAATAATGAAAAGTTAGAATGATCTATATTGTTATGTAGGTTATGTATCGTATATCTCTAGATTATTATAGGAAACCTATATAATATGTAGGTATATGTATGATATTCTAATGAGGCTCCATGTCTTTTTATAATATATTGTGAATCAACATATCAAATATAAATTTCAAAGTTTTCAAATAAATCTATTCTTAATCCAAATTGTTACCCGAGTCCAATGCTTGCTAGCCAATGTGGTATGGAATAGGTGTATGTCAGAAAATGCAGATGGAAATTAATGAACTCATCACTCAGTTATGTAGATATATAGTAAAAGAATTAGATATAAATACTATAAGTACTATTTAACTCTCCAAGAATGAGGGGACCGAAATCACTGGTTAATGTATATAATAAGATGACTGTCGAAGAATTAAAAGGCTATGAAGTGTATCTTAGTGAGTCAGTGTGGAGATGGGGTGGTAGATTTGATTGTTCTGATGTTATAGGTACTATGTATTGTGATATTATAAAATGTTTCGTTTTCAGAATCGATATTCTACGCTGAGGCGAATGATGCTATCCGTTATTGTTCGAGATTTCGTTATGAGTGCGTATAACATTTGTGACAGTGACATCTTGGAGGTATTATTTCACAACTATTTCGCTATCACTGAGTGTTGGAATGTTGTAATTTCTGATGTGTGTATATCAACTTATTAGGCTGTCAAAGTTAATTGCACCCATGTGAATGTGTGTATATGTGTAGATATTTGCCTCGCGTGGTTATATAAACAGTGTCTGTGTGGATGAATATGGTTGTTGCGAGAGCACTGTGTGTTCGTGTCTGTTGTCTCTTGAGCTGGTTGGTAAAGTTTTTAATTTTGATTTGGAATTTTGGTATTATCTACTTAAAAATTGTGTATTGATTTTGAAGTGATACGAACTGTATGATGTAGAAGACCTTAGATGCCTCCAGGGTTTCACCATTCCGATTCACTCTCCAGGAGAAATTCCTAAAATATGTAGTGAATTTGTGGCACCCATGAGACTATATTATATAACATATATAAGGCATATGGTATTATTTATAGTACATAATACTAATATAGTATATATATTATATTGTAAATATATATATATAAAATATATAATCTAAATAAAATATAATATTATAACATAATAATAATAATAATTAAATAATATATATTATATAATATATATATATATATATACTATAATTATATATTATATATAATATATATATAAAATAATAATATATATATATATTATATATTATAATATATGAAATAAAAATATAGTAATTTAAAAAATATAAAACCAAATATAAAAAAATACATAAAATGTTAATAAATATATGAGATAAAGCATTATATATGATATAAGCACAGTAAATAGTAAAACAGTAAATGATCATAAGTATATAAAGTTATAAAGTAATAAAAAAATAGAAAAAAGTTTTATAATAGACAGTAAAGCGTATAAAAGTATAATGCAAGTTAAATCATCGAGTATAAATGAGCCAGAAAGCATGTAATTAGAAGATTCACTAGATTCTCGGAAGCAGAAACACTTGCTCAGGGTTCGGACCCTAGAGTGAACACGTTTCTTTTCCTTCCAATATATGGTCAGATTTTAAAGATATACAGAGATAGTCACCTTTTATTAGCATCATTTAACTCCTTGTAATACGCGCGCTTTAACGGTAGTCGTACTATGAGAGATTAGTAGAGAGAATTTAGTGTATCATTCAGATTTGATGAGGAGAAGTCGCCAAGTAACATGTTTGACACTTGATGATATTATAAAGCCTAGTAACATTAATATAGAGTATAATAATATATATTTAGTTAAATATAAATATATTATTAGTTAAAGCAGTAAGTCCAGTAATAATAATAACTATATATCACTAATCCTTAAGAGTGTTATAGGTAACACCTTATATACCTCTATATTGATTTTTAATAGAGAGAGTTTAAACTTGCTGTTAAGGTATGTAAATTGTATTAAATTATTTATATAATAATGTGTAGATTATAAAATAAATGCATAGTATAAATAAACATAATATTAGTTAAAAGCAGTAATAACACTGTAAAGATAATTTATAAAGCACACAGTATACAATAAACAGATATATATATATATACCTTACATATGCATACTAAATAATAATAAGGATTAACCCACTATCCATTCGTGTGTTATTCGTTCAGACGTGCTTTTTGTGTTCTTACGTGAATTGAATTTACCTGATTTACCAGTCTGTAATGTAATGTTAATAAATATGTGAGTTAAAAACAAGAGGAAAATATTGAATGTAGAATTGTAATGAGTACCATTACTAAGATACTGAAAGCTGTACAAACAACACACTGAGTTAATCAGAGGAGACCAGTAAAACGATTGAACTAAATGTTATGAAGAGAGACTTACCCATAAAGAGGGGTCTAACGTCTTAACTTTGAAGTGAATACTCGTGTTCCTCTAGCATATATACTACTAACAGTTTGTTTAGATGTCCATCGTCCAAACAGAGTAAAAAATAGATTAGTTGATTGTAACATGTTCTATGATAAATTGTTTATATGCATCTCATAATTGCACACGTCATTTCACGAGCTGTATATTACACTAATACTTGTCTCTTTATCAACTAGTGCCCAATAAAAGAGAGAGCGTCTGTATGGAGAGTAGAGAAAAGTATTTTCATTAATATTAATTTTTTTGCTGTGTTTATTAATATGGAGATTACGATTTAGTGAGTTTAATTTTACTTTATTTTGCTTTATTTATTTTTGATTCAAAATCTAATGCAGAAATTACCTTAAATTTGTTTTATGAAAACCGATATTTGTATATATATAAAATAAAAATAGCTTTATCATATATTATGTGATCATCTCTTCCTGATTTGCGATCGGTTCTTTTTCTGTGTCAATTATATTTAATATAGACATAATTATATCTTTTATTTGTTACATTTACCAACCCAGCCACTAACCTTAGAAGTGGATTCTATTTATCAGATATTTGCTATATTCACTATAGATTGTCTATGGATGGAGACGAATGTACCTAGTATTTTAAGTCCGTTTCTTTCTTCGACTATCAGTCGTCTCGTTCATGTTTTCTCTACTTATTAACCTTCTATGAACTTGCTAGACAAACACAGGGTGGGCTAAATTGACCATGGAAGAAGGGCTGGTCGTCACCGTGGTTTTAACTCATTCTTTCATTATTCACACTACTAATAGGCATAAGAATAGTCCCGTGTGTTTTATCCTACTTCACATCTTGAGAATGCTATTAAAGCACTAGTGTAAGAGTATTAGTTGTATATATATTTCTTCGGTGAGTCTGTGATAGTTGTCGACATAGTGAGCGACTATGGTAGATGTTGGCGAGTCTGGCTACAATTGGGTAAGTGGAATGTTAATGAAACTATTAAGATGCGGTATGAATAAGATGTTAAAATATGGTGAGATGCTGTAAGTAATGTTTGAGTGGTTGGTGCTTGCTATGCGTAGGAAGATAGAAAATATAGTGTCTAAGAAGATGGTTAATCTTGAGTTCTGTTTGATGGTGTATCTATAATGTAATTGCATAATAATGTTTGTATAGAGAGTTATTCTACTCTATCTATCTATCTATCTATCTATCTAATCTATCCTATCTATCTATCTATCTAATCTAAAGTATCTTAATGCTATAAACTTCCACCTTATTCTATCGATTGACTTGGTATTGTACTGCAATTATCTAAAGCTTACTCTACATAGCTTCTTTACGAGCGAGATCGAGCCTATATATCTATCTATCCCTACTCTATGCGAATTATTCGTATCGATACATACTATCATATAGCTATCTGATCTAGGCGGAGCAGAGGTTTCATGGATCTTACCATACTCAGGTAGTATGTTTAAGACTTTTGGCGGGTAGAAAAAAGATAATAATTACTGCACGCACGCTTCGAAACGCTTGCCCATAAATTTCTTGTGGAATTAAAATATATACCACTGACGGCTCATTGCTTAATATAAGACTTATAGAGATATATATAATACATAAGGCTTGGCTACTAATTATACGCTACTACGTATACCCCTGAGATTAAAGCACCTCAAGTGAGCGGAGGTGGCGGCTAAGGTGTAAAGTTATATGTTAATAGTATATATTGAGATAGATAGTGTATATATAGTATTATGACCTTAATATAATAGTGTAGGTAATATATTATTATTAAGGTTTATATTTAGTATATATATACTTTTAATTATAGGTATATATTTATAATATAATTGTGATATATATATATTATAAAGGTTAGGCTTATAGCGGCACTTTTGTGGATATAATATTAATATTGTAAGTATTATATGTTATAATAGTTATATATAATATATATATATATATATTATAGTAAATATATATATTTAATACGTGCTTATAGTAAAGTATTTATATAATATTATGATAGTATGGATATATTTGTGGTTGATGAGTATAGGTATATAAGTATATAGATTAAGTATTCATAGTATGAGGTTATAAAATTATAATACAAAGTATAGGGATTTCATAACGGAAAACGCCCTCTCGTCAGGATATATGATAGGGTATAATACTTTTGTTAAAAAGTACATATCATGAGAATATTATATTGGTCAATAAGGTTAATAAATATATATATATATATATATATATATATATATAATATATTATTAATTTATATATATATATATATATATATATATTATTATTAATATATTTTATATATATGTAATATATAAATTAATAATATATATATTATATATTAATATATATATATATATATATATAATAATTAATATATATATTATATAATAATATATATATTTAATATATAATATTAATATATCATATATATTAATAACTATATACTATATTATAATATAATATATATATATATATATATTATATGTTATTATATATATACAATATATTATAGCCTCTTACTTCTCTCACTATATTGATACTATAATATAATCTTATATCTATTATATTGTATCTATATATATATATATCTATAATAATATAATCATAATTTTCTATCTATATCTATTATATACTATATATATATATTATCTCATATCATCTTTATTATCTATAACATTCTCATATATATCCTTCTTTATTTAATACTTATATATATAATATATATATTAATATTTATATATTATATAATCATATAATATATATATTATATATATATTTTATTATATTAGTAATATTTATTATATTATTATTATATAATTATATTAATATATTATATATTTATTATATAATATATTAATATATATAATAATAATATAATAATATATATATTATATATATATTATATATTTACTTATTTAATATATAATACAAATACTGTACATAATATATATAATATATCAATTAATATATATAATATATATATTTATATATATTAATATATATATATTATATATTATATGATAGATATATATAATATATAATATATATTATATAGTATCATATAAATATATATATCTATATTATAATAACAAGGTCTTTTAATCTTTCTAATATTTAAAATATATTTTATATTTACTTAAGCAGTGAGAATAAAGATAAAAGTTGACATTTCTGATTATTATATAAACCTATAACTAAAATTGGTTATTAAAATTAGACTGACCTCACTATATATAATTTAATAAAATATAACACAGAAAAATATAATTATATAAATAATAATAAAATTATATAATATAAAGCAATAGAATATATTAAAGATTAAAATTTAATTCAATATTAAATAATGGATACCAAAATTATATATTGGAAATACATGATAAACATAAACTAAGTACATTAGCTAATTAGGTATCCATTCCATACTGTGGTTATCATTTTATATTCACGAATTAACGTAAAAAATATTATATCAATATAAGATTATTGCAAAGGCAAAATTGAAGCCTCGATGACCGAATACTATTCAACCGTATAGCTAGAGTATATAGTTTATTAATATATATATATAACAAAATAAAATATAAAATAATATTAAAATTAACTAATATATATATAGCAAAATATAATTTAATTATCATATTACATAGATATTGAATATGATTAAACCACTTAAATAGATTAAAATGGAATACTCTAAAATGTTAACGAACCAAATTTCAATATGGTGATACGCAACATGTACTATATAAAAATATAGTATGATATAACATTAGTAATTAACTACAGCATTAGATATCATAAGTCATTGGATTCAAAATACACACATAGAGGATAATAAGATGGTATACTCTATTTTTTTTTATATATACTTTTGTTATGGATTTTATATTCTTACGAAATTCTTTGGAAACACATGGATATATAGATATATTATGACATTCTCTCCTCTAGTACTACTATTATATCTATATACAATTGTTAATATACTATATCTATATATATTCTTCTATAATTCATATATATATCTATCTTCTCATCTATTCACATATTCATCTCTCACTGTTCATCCAGCTTATATATATCCTATATTTATATATCTTATACTCTATCAATATTAGTAGTATATATATCTTCATACTATATCTTCTCTATTACTATATTTCTATATCTATATATCTATCTTTAGTATAATAATTATTATATTTAAATTAATAATAAATAAAAATACTATAATATATAAATATATTTATAGCTATTTACATCATTAATTCGCTACTATAATTATATATATACTATACTTACCTCTCTCTATCTCTCTATATCTTATCTATATTATATATTATTATATATGATATAATAATATTAATATTATATATAATAGTAGAATTATAATATATATTAATATTATTATATTAATATTATTTATATAATATATATATGTATATAATATATTAATTATATTAATAATTAAATATATATATATCTTATATATATATACTTTATAATATATATATATATATCTATAATATATTATATATTATCTAATATATAATTAAACTTAATAATAATCTATATTATAATAATACATATATTATATATATTTAGTGTTATTATTGGATATTATAATAATTAATATAGTATATATATATTATATTATTGGTTCGATTTTTATAGGGATATTATATATATCACTTATGCACATTTCTTATTATGACTTTAATATATTAATATATATATATATATATAATATACTGGATAATTATAATATTTATAATATTTATTTACTACAATAAGTAAACTGTATATATATATATATTAACCTGAGCATGATAGATAATATACGGTGATGGAATATAATAAAGGTATATCAGTGGAGGTTTTGCATATCAGAGTGAGTGGGTCTTCGTATCTTTTATTACCGTAGAGCTCTATGAATATAATTTATTTAGATATTATGATAATCTAGTGAAAATAGATAACTAGTATAGAGTCAGTAATACTGAGGTATGAGGTACCGATTATAGTAAAAAGGTCATTTGAGATGGTGGGAGTGTAGTATAATAGTAGATATATGATTATAAGTATACAATACTAATAGTCATTGGAGATAGGAGAATGGTTGAAAAATATTCGTGAGTAGCCACGAACCAGATATATATATATGGTATGTCAGGGTATCTAGTTGATGTGTGTTTTAGTAGTGATGCGTTAGAGTATATATGGTACTATATATTAAAGTATATATATTAACTATATATTAATATATTAATATATAATATATATAATATATTTTATAATATATATAATATTATAAATTAATTTAGTATATATATATATATATTATAATATAAAATATTATAATATTAATATTAATATATAATATATATATATATAAGTTATATATTATATATATTAATATATATTTATATATATATAATATTATATATATATATTATTTAATTAATATTCATTAATATATATATATATATTAATATATAATTAATTTATATATTATATAATATTAATTATATATAATAATATATAATATTATATATATATTATACTATATATATTATAATATTATATATATTAAATATATATTATATATTATATATATCTGTATATAGCAGTGGTTTCTTTAGTATTAGCTGTAGGTTCTTTGCCTTAACGTAAATGTAACTATAAAACACTTGACAGATTACTATCACCGGATATTATATTACAGGTATACTTGTATTAAATATATATATATATATAACGACTGAGATTTTATTTGCTTAATAAAAAAAATACTTAACGATTCGTTAATTCATTTAAATATTGAAATTATCAACCGAGAACGTACACAGAACGAATTATGAAATTTGCGAATTCATCCGTAAACCTGAACGAATTGGATTTTTAAACAAAAGACTGATTTATAAACTAATACGGAGAGATACGTGGGGAGATCGTCTAACGTTTATTGGCACACACAACAAGCGGTGGGATGGTTACTGTGGGGGAACCCTGTTTGGGCTAGCCGTAGTTAAAATCTTTTTCAGAAAAATAAATTTAGATCCCTACTTGTCTTTATGATAAAGCAAGATAGGAGTGCTAAAATTTTGGCACTCACCACTGTATATAGGGTTATTTCACGGAAAATATTAAGTTGAGAATACTATAAATATATATAAATATCACGGATATCAAAAGATACAATAAACTTAGAATATAATCAACGCCTTAATTGAAATGCTGGTGAAAACTTAATAAATTAGAAAATAAGACGAAAAAGATTTCAGAGGTTAGGACTCGGAGATGACCAGAGAAGAAAAACTATCTTGTCTACGGCAAAAGGCCGTCCGAGAAGGTGTATATATCAAGGGAAAATAGCAATAAAAAGAAATATACCAT
Source organism: Trachelipus rathkii (assembly GCA_015478945.1). Taxonomy (NCBI): domain Eukaryota; kingdom Metazoa; phylum Arthropoda; class Malacostraca; order Isopoda; family Trachelipodidae; genus Trachelipus; species Trachelipus rathkii. The sequence goes on along the minus strand of JABUQX010059549.1, from coordinate 32,111 downwards.
CATAGATTTTTAGTCAGAAGGAGAAGTCTTATAAACATGGGGGAAGGGGGCGGGGCTTTTGCCTACTGAAATGAACGCTATACTACTATATAATTTTATTCGACTCAAAGGCAAAGAGAAGAAAGTAAATCTGATGGAGAGAAGAAAGGTAATAAAGAGAGAGATGATAAAAATAATATAATAAATTTAGCGTCAAAATTGGTGAACACAGGAAATTCGGCAGAAACAAATAAAAATCAGTAAAAAATAAAAATAAATAATAAAAAAAACAGCAAGATACACAACAAATTCGAAAATGAAAAGATAAAATATGGCTTGGAACTTTAAATTTTGATATAAACAAAACTATAAAAACAAAAATTACAAACAAAATTTAAAAACAACAACAACAACAATAGTATTGACAATAACAATGAAAGCAACAAAACAACTACGACGACGACGAACACGACAACAATGACAACAACAAAAATATCAATGACAAACACATGACAGCGCGCAAAGATATTGAGAAGAAATCATTTATGAAATAATCTAATACTGACGTAATAATAGTGTAATAATATTATATTAAGAATTAATTATTTAATTTTAAAAACATAATCATTACATTTGTGAAAAACTGAAAATAATTTAATTGCTGGTCATTTTATTTCTTATATATATTAAACTAATATCTAAATTATATATCATAGAGAATAACATAGTTTATTCTCTCAATGTAAACAAATTATAACAATTTCTAAAATTCTTATACGAGTCTTATAAAATTTGATAAAGTTGCTGACAACATTTCTGCCGATCTTATTCCTCCTCCTATTCCTGAAAATCCCGCCCATCATTTCAAGTGCTACTAGACATGATGATGTATAATAATTCAGGTACAGTTTTAGATCTGGGCCAAAACGGTGCGGACGAAGACGAAATGTCTGGAGAGGAAAGAGAACTTGCTGAAGATGCCCAGTGGAAAAGAATTCGAATTGTTGTATGGTTCATCAATTTTAAATTTAGCCTAAAACTTATCGAACATAATGTAATATAAGACGGACCTGGATTTTAAGGCTAATTTCCCTAATAGCAAGTTCTTGCATTGACAGCAAAAAGCTCAGCGTTAATTATTATGATTAAATTGTATAATGTATGATAATTATATTTATAAGATCTAGTGTGAGAAACTCAGTGTATATCGTGTGTGACTGTATACAGTCTCTCTCTTCATTAGAGTCCTATTTTTTATCCCTAACGACTTTCATTCGTTTATATACTAAAGATGTAGCTTCATAATACATGGGATTCGAGTGACGTGCTTTTTTCTGCATCTCATTGCTGGCTGAAACCGGCTGCCCTGATTCGGGTAGAGTGTGATAAATTATAATTTTATTGCGTGTATCTCACTACTTGCCTTAATTCTGTTCTACAGATTCTAAATTAGATGAATAAGTTCTATACGCTATTTGTAGATCTATTTTCGACGTGATGCCAGCTTGTATTTACTCCAAAGGAGTGCCCTAACATCCTTGTAAGTTATTAACTCAATTTACTATAACTCGTCAATACTCACTTGAAAAGTCATCTCTAAATATATTCTGCTCTTTATCCACTTTATTATAGATGTGACAATTCATACTTTTGCAGTTTTAGCCTAATTTCTCACTTTTGTAAAGGGCCTCTCGCTATGTCGTCTACGACTAACTTATTATATCCTGTGCTTTTGGTATACTCACAATTAACTTATAAACTCTCTTTCTCTATACTTTTCATAGTAGATTATTGCTCCTTCTAATTTATCCATACCTTATTCACGTTGATTTATAATAGAGAAAGACCTCGATCCTTCTTAATCTATCTATCCCCTCGCATCAATCTATTACTGGTATAATCTAACTTATCTCTAACGTTATTTCTCTTGAAAATCATTACTTTTCAAACATCTCTACTATAATCAAATGTCTTAGATCCTCATCTCTCTATGTTACACCTAGACCGAGGCTCTCTCACTAGAAGTTTATATACCAATATTCTATCCTAGACCCTCGTTATGGTTTTTCTCTAAGAATTACGGGGAGACTGGTGGTTGCGGCTTGAACAATAACATAAGCATGTTTGACAGAGTAATAATGTGCACGTCTTCTAACTTCGCATCTTTCGTAGATTCGCTCTCTTTTGAGTCTTGCCTCCCTCGACTATTCTGTCGATATCCACGTTAATTAGAACTCTAGTTTCCTTATAAGAGTCGCTCAAATATCGCTTCGGCTGCTCTCTCTTGAATGCGAATATTCATTCTTCTTTTATACATTTCAAATATAGTGATCTCATAGTTATGCTTTATCCTCCTATCTCATAATCGACTATTATATACGATTACAATCAATCTATCTCTACTCACTGCTCTAAGCTCTCTCATCGTATATCCGAGACTCACCCTTCATTCTTAACTCTATCCAATAATGAATCCTTTTTACTTTCTGAAATTTTCCTCTCTCTATTATCTTCGAGATATAGTTATCAATCACAGCGGACTATTTTCCTGAATGAAAAGATTATGTATTGAAATATAAACTCCTCTTGCTATCATATTTTCTCTCAATCCGCTCTGTTTATAAACCCATTTTGACAAATTCTCCTTCTCGAATATACTACTTTCTTACCTTTTCCTCTGTACTTTTCGATGTATACAGCGTCTATTTTTCGACAAGCAATAATAATATACATCATGTGGCTTTCATATAACCTCAGAAATGAAACGCTATATTTATATTTATGTTGGAATCTCCACATTGCACAAATCACGGCTGTATTGTAGTCTTGGCATCAAAGCAACAGATGTCGATAATGTGTATCTTTCACTCACATATAATTATACCTGTATTAGTTCAGTGTTACGCTAGTATAAATCTCGCCTCTAGTTTCACACTCATGCTATGGATAGCTTATCGTACTGATAATCTTCGATTAGTTTCCTAGTTCTCACCGGCTTCTATATCAAGAGTGTTGCCAGAGTCATACAACTATCAAAGATTATTTATAAATTATGATAATCTCTACGAAACTGTTCATTATTATTTTGACCTAACTATATTAATTCGAGTCAATTTTGTGTGAGCTTACTAATGATACCATTATGGAATACTTGTCGCGCAGCTACTGAGCCTCAGGTAATTATCACTCCGATTACACTACTCACTTTACATATTCGTAATGTCATAAGAGTAAGGATGTTTATATTTGTCGATCGAGGAATATGTGTTTGTTGACATTGATTATATCAAGCATAAGTGTTAATGTCGGATAGCTACTCTTGCTTCCACCACAGCTGATTTTGTAGGAATTACTTTCTCGATCTTCTGCTAAACTCTCTACTACTAATTATCCCTCCTTTTAGCCTGACGTTCGAAAAGGGGAACGTTATGGAGCTACATATAGGCGTAATATTCGATAGAGGGTGTAACTATATTGCAGATTGAATATCACACCCTATAGAAATAGGGCAATCCGGTGAATGTGGGGTGATAGAATGTAAAGCAAAAAATCCTTAAATGGGGATAATGTGGCATGAACTTGATCTCAGTAGTACCCCATCAAAACAATCATTCAGATATCCAAGAAAATCGTTCTCTTTTCACCCATTACCTAAGATGGGATATATGTCGCAACCACACAAATTTGACCTTTTCAAACTTAAAATTTAACCTTATAATATCTATAGGCACTCAACACGAAATTTTCCATATCTCTACCACAATCCACTCATCATGACAATTGCAAATCAATCTTCCCCCTCTCATGCCTTCCCAGCACACAAACACATTTCACACCCCACCATTTTCACGTTTCCTTTCATCTTTTTCTCAGTCGCAGCAAGCAATTAAATTTACCCTTTCAAATTACATCCATCACCTCTCTCATCATCATCTACCATTGATTCCTATTACAATTTCATATACAGATTACGATTCTACATTTTCGCGAAGATTAGAAGGCTGCTATTGCGATCACGACTGCTCCGAGCTGCCATTAGGCTTCTGGCAAAAGAGTAATGAGTAGTAGCACTAACTTAAACTACAACGTCCCTTTAGTCCCTTCTCGACACCCAGGATCAACGATGTGAGGCAATTTTTCTCCCTACACCGAGGATTATAAGGATAGGATGTCTAAGATGTTTCTAGAAAGGGTGTGAATATAAGATGGTAAATGATAATCGTTGTCTGAGGATGAGTGTGGACTATAAGAACGATAAACAGAAAGCGACCATTTACACATGTAATATAAGACCAAAATAATTAATATAGGCCTACTTATATAACCTTTAATTAATGTCTAATCATATACTAGATAATTAATATAATTATTATATAACTAGTATAATATATATAATAATATATATTATATTATATATATAATTTATATATATATTTTATTTATATATATATCATATATATATAATATTTATATAAATATATATATATATAATATATATAGTATAATATAGATATAATTTATATATAATAATATATAGCTATTATTCATAATATCATTATATATATATAATATATATAAATATATATATACTATTATATATATATTATATATATCATTATATATATATATAATATATTATTATTATATTAATATATTTTATATAATATAGATATATAATTTATATATATATTAATTATATTAATATATATATATTATATATAATAGTATATATAAATATATTATTATTTAATATAATTATATTATTAGTATAAATATATATATAAATATATATATTAAATATATTATATTTTTATAACTTCTTAAAAATATAATAATAAATATGGCAAATCTGATCAATAAATTTATTAAGTATAATAAAGTTTTAATATAATTAATTTTGATTATCGTGTATGTTAGATTCCTATATATATTTAGTACTACTTTATTGAAGCAATTTTTAATTATAGAGTATATATATATTATATTTAATATATATATATATATAATATATAAATAAGTAGAATAGTATTTTATAATAACATATATTGATGTTAAAATTTACATATGACATAGCACACACTAATATATTTAATATATATATTGATATATAGTATATATAATATATATATATATAATATTTATATATAGTAGGTATAATTAGTTACAGAATATAGAATATAGTAGAATATAATATATATATAATAATTGCAATTTGTCCAGTTGATATTAGATACTGTATATATATATATAATATATATATAGTATAATTATATTATTATCTATGGCATTATATAAGATAGTTGCTTCCAATTTATACGGTAGAGGAATTTTCATAAGAAACAACGAATTTCGGGCTTTTCTTTATTTCTGCAATTTCTATATTTCCACGGTAATTGCATTTTAATTTTAAAATTCTAGAAAATGTTATAAATATAATATTAATTCTATACAATTAATGAATATTTTGATTATATATATATCTTATATCTATTATTATTTATTGTTATTATTTAATAGGAAATATTAATTTTATTTCTAATTCTTTATTTTATTACTTATTTTCGTTATTAATCATAAATTTAGGGATATGCATTATTTAAAAAATCCCCCCGGAACGCGAGTGCGAGCGGCACCCGCTTGCGGGGACGGAGGATGATATAGGGGGGGCCGAAGGCCACCCGGATCAAACATAAAATATATAAAATATCAAAACTATCAATTTATTATTGTCAAGGTGTTTTTACAAACTTTACTCGTAATAATTATCAAATTTAACTGAAATAATATAGCCTAAAGCCACGCCAAATCATATTCATTTTACCAAATATAGGTGTGAAGTTCATGATTAGATATGTCAATTTCCTATATCCTCATTCTTGCATAATTAATTTACATTAAAAAAATTTGTCCTAGTAATGTAATTTAACCTCAAATCATTGGAAATTAAGTTACGATTTTTTAAGATTAGATTTTGGTACCTACATACGTATATATACCTACATACGTATATATATCTATATATATAAAATATAGTATATATATATATTACTACTATATATATAATAATATAATACTATATATATATATATAGATAGTAATATACTAGTAATAATATATACTATTATAGGTCTCTATACAGAGTAATATATATATAAGATATTTTATTATATAATATTACTAATTTAAAAATATATTGTTATATTATTTTTTATATTTATTTTTTTTTATTATTGTTTTTAAAATAAAACTTTTCAATTATAATAGCTTCTATTATTATTATTATTATTCTTGATATTATTTATTTTATTAGTATTTTTTTTTTATTAATTACTTATTATTATATATTAATTATTATTATATATTTTACTATTTTATTGAAAGTTAGTAATATTATTCAAAATTCTTAGTATTTGTTCATTAATCGGCAAATAATCGCGAATTTAAGCCGATGCACGAACATATGACATGTAAAAAATATGCCAATTTTGCTGATGATTATACGTCTCACATTATTAATAGTAATATATATATATATTGATATGATAATTATATACTATTTATTATAATTATATATATATACTATGATATTATTATGTAATATATAATTTATTATTATTATATAATAATATATAAATATATAATATTATAGGTGATATAATATAATATATTTATAATAATATATCAATGTATTATTATCATTATATATTAATATATTATATTATATAAGATCAGCCTCTTAGAAGAGCCCACTACCATATCTCAAAAAACTAAAAGCTATCGGGAAAAGGAATAATTGCTGGAATGCTGGTCCATTTTAGTTCGGAAAAATGTAAAAAAAAAAAAAAAAAAAAAAAATACAAAAAAATTATATTCAAACTACTTCTATCTCCATTAAAATAAAGTGTGATGAATCCCTCGCTAAAATTTTGGCACGATAGAAAATGCTAAAACAAAATAAAAAAATATTAACCACTTATTAGTTATAATCTATCAGTAATCATGATTAGAAGACCCATTTAGAGACCTAGTTATGTTACTCATTAACACTAATAGACTCTTCTATAAACCGTTTTGCTATTTCCTCTTAACTTAACGATACCCAGGTTATACCGCCACATTGGAGGACTCGCAGGTCTCTCGCCTCCGGACGAACTACGGGCTAGGACTATTCCCCCTCGGAGGTCTCCGAACCTCGGCTCTTTGTGTACTTTGGTGTCGCCAGGGATCCTCCGCTTCCCTACGGGGCGTATGAGATGCCGGCCGCCTGTGTTTCCATCGCTCGAGGTCCACCTTAAATTGCGTGTGATAACCCTTTATATAATAATTATATATATATACTGATTGAGAGAGTGATTGGGAGAAAATAAGCCATTTTGAATTTAATTTTTTTTTTTTTATTTTTTTTTACTTATTCCTAACCAAAATTTACAAGGATTCCAAAATATGTATTTCATTCCTGTAGCCTTATGACAAAAGAGAATTAGTTTTTTATTTTTTTTTTTTTTCTTATTTTTTTTTTTCACAGTAAAAACCTTTTCAGCCTATTAAATTTTGCCAGGTTAGCATGTCTCCCTTTCCCGTGATGTTGAGTTTTTGAGATATGAATTGTCGCATTCAGAGTGGCTCACTCTCTCTACTACCCCTCTCACCCCCCCCCTACGTTACCTATCTACCTACCTACCCCACCCTCTACACCTTTTCTTTATAATATAATACTACCCACCATCAACCCCCCTCACCTCCCCTCATCCCCCCTCTACTATGCCTCACACCTATATAGCCCCCCTCCTCCCCCTCAACCTCTATACTCCATAATCTATATAATATCCCTTACATATACATATATCACTACTATACTATACCTATATACAAATACTACTATTATATACAATATAATCCACCGTTCTCATTCTGTCGTCCATATGTATCCTTAAAACTATTAATGCTACAGGTAAACGGCAATACATTGCTGGATGCTGAGCCAATGCTGTCCTGGAAATGTAAGAAAAAAAAAAACTAACATAAAAAAAAAACAAAGAACAATTACACCAACAAAACACAAACACCGAACAAGACCATAATAAACAATAACTGGCACATACCCTGTAAAAATTATCACATACAGCAAATGTTAACAACATGAATATAATAAAACAAAAAATTAACATCTGTAATAATCGCCACACCCTGTCATTAGACATCCCTTTCATCCATAATTCGCCTAATTTCAACAAAACTGTCGCTTACAAAATTTTGCCTTTATTACGAGCACACACCCCCCAAACTAGGGGACGATCGACGCCGACGGCCCCCGGACCAACACCTAGCGACGCGACCCCCCTCTTCCTCCATTTCCCAGCCATAGGCCGGCGCACGCCAACCAGCCAACCCAAATAACTCCACACCGGTTACGCGACGCCGGCTTCCGCCGACACGCTCACGGCCCGAGAGCGCCGCGCACCTTCCCAGATACCCCATACCGTCTCCGCCCCAACGCCCGACACCCGACTCTGCCACCCCCCCACCCCTCCCCCACGTCGGTGCCGACTACCCTACCTTGGGCCTACACTTCTGTTCAGACACAAAACAAAAAAACCGCAAATTAACTCGAAAAGCTCCTATTTATTTTAACGCCCTACCAACATCAACAAGGTCTCTACCTAGCGCCCTCACTACTACTCCCCCTCCCCCATCATCTCTCTCTTCTTTAATTTATTTTCCTTCTCCCTCCTTTTCTTCTTCTCCTACTCTCTCTCTCGGCTGACTTCTTACCAAGCGATTCCACACAGTCATTTCCCTCATTTCGCTAGAATAGCTATCCTGAGTTGTTGACCGAATATAATTTTTCTTCTTTTCTTCCTCTCCTTTTTTTTTTTTTACTTCAGGACCAGTCATATGGACAGTAATCTCGACACTGTATTTCCGCATCTCTTACCAATGTTACAGCCCCCCTTATCGTTTTTACCGCATCTACCCACACTCGCACCGACCATGCCAAACGCTGCCCACCCTACCCTAAATACGTATATATACATACACCCTACTCCTACCCCCCACCCTCCCTATAATCACCCCTCACACCCCTACCCACCCACCCTACATACCATACATCATACCACCCTAGTACCTCATCCTCCCCTCCACCCCCCCTACTAACCCCCTCACTACTCCCTACTAAACCCACCCACCAATCACACTACCTATACCCCACCCCCCACTAACCACCCTACCCCCACTACTCCCTACCCTAATAGCCTCCCATACCCCATCTACTACCCTACACTACATCATAGCCACGCCCCTACCCTACTCTAACCCACCACTACATCACTCACCCCCTCACCCTATCCTCTACCCACTCATAACTACTAACTATACCCCACACTCATAACTAAATCTACATACATACCCATACACCCTATATATCACCTACCCCCCCCTCACACTACCATAACCCTATACTCACACCTCACACTCACTACCCACTCATCTACCCTCCCAACCTACCCCCATATAATAACCAACCCCCCACTACTCACTCTACACCTACCACTATCCCCCATACTACCCCTCTACCTACCACACTCACTACCCTACCACCCCCTACTACCATTATCAATTACATTTACATTCCTACCTCTCCTCACTCGCCACACAACAACCTATCTTAGAGACGCCCAGACCCCGAACTCACAATACCGCACCACACACCCATTCTTACCAGCAACACACAACACACCAAGCCCGATTTTTCTCCCAGCTCGCAAACTTTCTAACACATCTTGCCAAGCCATAGCCTATTCCTCGACCCCCAATCTCAATTCATTTCCGTCTAATGGACGACTCAAACATTACACCCCTATATGCACCCTTCACTTCCCGCCACATACAACATCTCCGAAGAGAGCTAACAAATCTCCCCACCCCCGCTAACCCTCTGATGACTACCATTCTCCAGCCCCCCTCACTTCCACCTTGCCTGCAATTTCAATCCATTTTCTTCCCAACTCTCAATGGCCCTCACTCTTTTCGCACCTGTATACAATGTAAAGCTATCGCCTCTGCCGCGCCCCCATGCGCCATCTCGACGCAGCTAAACAACGAGAGCATGAACTCCAATCGTGCTCTTCCTTCTTGATAACGATATTTTCTATATGATTAAAAAGTCCATCCCCAACTATATTATATAACTATATAATATATAATATACTATTTATATAATATAATATATATATATATTTATTGTAAGTATATATATATATATATTATATTAAATATATACTTTAGTTAGCCACTCAGATGGTTTACTTTCGATTTCATTTAAAATACGCATCGATTTCAAAAGCACAAGTTCGATACCCTACATTCCCATAGACCATAAAATATCAGATGAAACTCAGCAAAGGAATTATACACAAAAGTCACACAAAATTGTGTTAAATACATAATTCCATAACCAGGACTACCATTTTTCAAGCGTTAACATATGAAAACATCAAATAATATAAATTAAACAAACTTTTATTCACCGGGACCGGCTTTCGGTCCCTTGTAGGTGATGGCTGGTCCTGCTCATGCATGTGTGTATTCTACGTTTTCGTCGCTTCTTAATGTAAGCAAGAAGCACACACACACACACACACACACACACACGTCGAACACTAGGTATAACTAAAACTAATTTAGAAAAAAAAATTTTTAAGAGTATCCAGGTGATGGTAAACTTGTAATATTTAGTTAAAACCTAAAAAAACTTTTACGTTTCCAATTCAATTAAAAAGACACTAAAACAAAAATTTTATAATATTGTTAAAATAATGTTTAAATTTGGGATTAAAATTTTTTTGTTTTGCCCGACCACCACCCCCCCCCCCCAAACCAAAACCCCCCCCGACACCAAAAAAAACCAAGGGCATTTTTTACCATGTGTACTAACAGGTATAACTAAACTAAATGTTAGAAAAAAAAAAAACTAAAGATATCATAGTGATGTAAAATGGGATATTTAGTTAACCTAAATAACTTTAGTTATCAATATTATTAAAAGAAACAAATAAAATCTAGAAATATGTTAAAACTATTTTAAAATAAAAATAAAATCACGCTAAACTTAGCGTAAGATTCAAGGATTGTAAAGTTTCAAGACAATCTCCATCCACTGCAAAAGTAACATTAAATCGACTGGCAAAATCAAAATAATTAAAACAAAAATGCAAATTGATCGAAAGAAAGTTAAATTAAACTTAAGAAAAACATTAAAACTTAAAAAAGTTAAATTAATTATTTAAAAAAAAAAAAACAGACACGCACACAAGAAAGATAAATGATTACACCACACGAAACTATCACAGCACACTAATTATTATTATATATTATATATATAAGAATATATATATTATATATATATATAAATAATATTATATATATAATTAATAATATATAGCTATATATTATATACTATAATACATATTATTATTTTATATATATATATACTTTATATATTATATATATATAATATTAGTATATATATAATATATGATAGTATAATATATATATAATATATATATATATATATATATATATTGGTTATACATAATATATTTTAATATATATAAATATATACATAATTATTCTACTCACGATTGTAATATGATATCATATACTATATATTATATATATATATTATATATATATTTTTATATAATATATTATCATATATATTATTATATATATATTACTTAACTTAACTATATACTATTATATAATATATTTATATATATATACTATATATAATATATTATCTAATATATATATATATACCCCATCCTATATACTACTTATTATATTATATATATATTTCAGATATGTAGACAAACTATTTTGTAAAATTTTGTCGAGGCTTGACGCTTTGCACAGTATTGTCGAAAACGTAAAATTGTCATAAAAACTTGACGCTCTACTTCTTTCACACATAATTAAAAAGACCCAAGATTATTATAGCAATTATATTTAGTTGTTAATATATTTATTTGACTTTTTTATTTTCGAAATTTATTGGTATTATAGCAATTTTTTATTATAGCAATTTTTTTTTTTAAATTTTTAAAAGGTGGAACTGTTGAAAATTTTCTTCTTTCTCATGATCCTTTTATAATAAAATATAAATAACATTGGACTCTTCAAGATTTTGTGGAAAGACCTTTAGAAGAATTCAACAATTTTAACTTTGAAGGAAAGAAAACCAGGAATTAACATGAAAAAAAAAAACGTTTATCTCTCATTATTGATTGGAGAGATGATCTAGCACCGTCACCTTAGATTTTGTAGACAAAGCTGAGGAAAAATCTTATTATGGAAGTGTTATTCATTTAATTTCTATTCTAAATCGAACATATTTTCAACAGTTTCAACTGTTAAAATTTACAAGGAAAAAATCGCTGAATTAACTAACGCTGAATGTAAATTAATTTTAGCGATAAAAATTTAAATTTTTTTTGTGTGTGTGTAAAAAGATACTTATTAAACAAATAATATATTTCTTGAAAAAGGTAACTTTATTATTATTAACAAATTATTATTTTATTATTATTATTATATTATTATATTACTATTTATTACTTTATATATTATAATTTATAAAAAAGTAAATAACATGTATTATTATTTTTATGATTATTTTTGTTTCAATTTTATTAATTATTACTTATTATATTATTATGATTATTATTATTATTTTATATATTATTATAATTATTAATTAGTTAGTTTTATAATTATTTATTATATTATTATTATTATATTTTTTAATTATTATTATATTAATATATCATTATTATTATCTCTTATTATTATTATTATTATTAATTATTGTTTATTTTAAATATTATTATTATTATTATATTATTCATTTATTATTATATTTATATTATTATTATATATATATATTATTTTATTTTATTATGATATTATATTTTATTTTAATTAATTATTATTTTATTATTATTATATCATTTATTATTATATTATTATTATTATTATTATTATGTATTATTATTATTATTATTATTTTATTAAGCAATAATAATAATAAATACTAATAATAATATAATCAAGAATAATAATAATAATATAATAATAATAAAATAATATAATAATTACATATAAACGTAATCATCTGCATCTTCTTTGCTTAAATTTTTTGAAGTGAAAACATCTGAGTCCGACGGAAGGAACGAAGGATTTTTCATTCTGCCCTTATTTTACTGAATTTAACATCATCAATCCTTAAGCTGATTAAATATTATATATAATATTATTAATTCTATTATATTATATACATATATATATATTATATTATATATATATATATATATTATATATTAATTATATATCAGAGGTGCTCCTAAATACTCGTGACTGCTCTTTCTTACACTAGTTAGGTTATACATAATACGATCATCTTTTACAAAATTTCATAATTTACGATAAATTCTCTTATTTTTTTGAAAAATTAATCAATGAATGAAATAATATATCTATATAATTAAATATAAAATTTGTTAAAAATTGAAAGATCAAGTGTAAGAATCACGGTTTAAATATGTATTTTTCAATCCATTAAAAAAGATGACTTCGTGCTCAAATCGAAAATTAGCAGGAGATTTTGGATACTTTTTAATTTCGCATAATTAGTTTTATAACACTGTCTTTGGCATCTTTTAGTAACATTGTATTTTTGTAATAAATAAGAAAACTACTTTTTTATTTTCGCTTAATATATACTATATATCTATATATATATATATATTAGATTATAATTATATTATCCTATATATATATATTATATCATTATGATATAATTAAATATATTAACTCACATAGACAAGCGCACGTAAATCCGTAATCCACAACACCCCAACATCAAAAAAAACACGAACTCCAACCAACTTACTAACCCCCAAACACTAACTATACATCCCTAATAAAAATCTATGCCACTACCGCAAACAAAATAAACCACCATAAACAAACCATCACAATAACACTAACAATAACACCCACCATCATACTACAACCCCTAAACCCAATCTCCTTAAAATATTTCAAAAATAAACACAGAAAATATATAACATACGCATATATATATATATATATATATATATATATATATATCTTATAATAGTAATTATATATAGAGTCAGTTCTGCGTGTATATAGTAGACCGCTGTGAACTAAAATTTACTAATCTATATAATTAAGACATCTAATAACATAGGAGTGAAATTCATGAGTCGTTTATCCTAATATAAGATGATAAAGCTTAAGTGTCCAAACCTGAAAAATAAAACAGATTACATTGAGAACAGTTATCAAGAATATTGAAAATAAATTAATTCAGTGTATAGATAAATGACAAAAAAATCTCAAATCGGCAGCTGTAAACCTACATAACACCAACCATTGGAAAATATATAAGAATACAAAGCACAGTCGAGCACAAACCACAACGATATAATATTATACCTATAATATAAAATATTATATATATACATACTATATATATATATATATAATATATTATATTAAATTATCTTATATATACAAATTATATATGTAAATAATGTAAATACAA
>JABUQX010059549.1:0-10000 GCA_015478945.1 Trachelipus rathkii | reverse complement strand
ATATATATTATATAAATTAATATATATATATATATAATATATATATATATATATATATATATAATATATAATATATATATATATATATTATATATATATATATATATATTATCAAAATATATTAATAGATATATATATATATATATATATATATGTATATTTATATATATTATATATATATATATATATATATATATATATATATATATATATATATATATTATATATTTTTACTTTATTATATATAAATATATAATATATATATATATATATATATATATATATATATATTCTGATTTCAGAAATTGGGAAGCTTCCAAGCTAGGGGGCAGCTTAAAATTTTATAGAGTTTATATTAAATATATATATATATATATATATATATTATATATATTATATACTATATAGATATTATATATTCAGAATATTAAAAATATCTAAATATAGTAAAACATACATAATTAAATATTTTATAACCGGTATATAATATATTAAATTATAATAATTATTAATTATATAATATTAATATATTATATATATATATATATTAATATTATTATATAATAAATATATATATATATATTATATATATTTATATATATATATATATATATAATATATTATATAATAATAAAGTATAAATTTTACAAGTTTTTTAAATATATTAAGTAATTTTGTCCTAAATATTTTTATTTGAAGGCTTGTATTATTTTTATATATTAATTAAATATATTTTTTATTACAGTTATTATTTAGGTTAAAATGTGCTTAAACAGTTAGATAAGTTAACTAAGCTTAATGTTCTAAGTGTAATTATATTTGAGTTAGATGAGAGGAGGATAAAGAGTAATACTAGTGTATATAATGTTCTACTCTGTCATTAGAGAACAGCTTATATAATTCAATAATTATACTTTTTATAAATTAGAAGGAAAAAGCTATATATATATATATATATATAATATATATATATATATATAATATATATATAATTTTTATAATATGACTAAAATTAATTTAAATGTGAGTTTAGGATTTTTTGTAAAATAAAGTATACTGGTGTTTAAATTATGATTTTAGACGTGTTCAACGAAGATACCAATTAAAGTACTAGGATTAATCATATCCAAGATGAATACCATGGATAATTTAAAAATTGGAACTTATACATTCATTTTATATCAAAAATTATTTTATTAAAACCAACACTGTTGAAATAGTGTAAAATATATCTCCGTGTCTTGAAAATAACCTAATACGCTATATAATGATGGAAAAATTCTAACAATATATAGAGGAGTAATTGAGCAATAAATAATTTAGATATTATATTAAAAAAAGTATTTCCTTATGGTTTCTAATAGGTCAAAATTTCTTCAATATACTCTTTGAATAAAATAATCATTAATTGTCAACACAAATTTTCTGTGTCACTCATCATAGCTTAGCCGTTTAATCTTGTATCGTGATATACTTCTACCAGTATACTTCAATAGCCAAAAGTCTCATTCATTTCTACAGTATAAGTTAAGTGATAATAGTCAGTCTCTGACTATGTTATATACTTGGTTAGGTGTAGATGGCTGGATACGATATAAGTATTAATCATCAAAGCGTCTTTTAGTATCGATCTTAAAGAAAGGTTTATCAGTCTCTTATTAATGACTATTTAGTATAGGGACAACAAAAATCTTTATATTTAAGTTTAACTTTTCTTACTCATTCTTGTCCTTCTCAAAATATTTTATATAGTTACACATATAATAAGCTTCTAGCTCTATTTCATTATTGCTCATTTATCTAAGTTATGTAAAATACTGAGTAAAATGTTAAAGCCATATCTTTTTCCATTTATAACTCACGATTGTTATATAGTAAAGCAGTATCAATGTGGAGAGGATGTAGATTAATGTCAGATGTCATAAAGCAGGTATATATATGTATTTTATCAAGTTGATAAACCTTATTACCAAAGAAGAGTAGTATATAATGTAACCAGATACGATAATTTATAATAAGGACACTTTCTCCAGAAACTTCCGTTGTGAGTAATTTGTTGCTGAATTGAGTTGCTTGCTTGATTACTGCTCTTATATATATCACTACCAAACAAATCTCCCGTTAGTATTAATTCATAATCATATATATAGTACCCAGGTTGCTTACTGAAGCGATATGATTAGCTTCTTTATAACCATCATCAACTGGTGATTTTATATCTTCATACTTTCCTGAATGGCTCTACTTAAACCATTTCCACATATGTGTATTGTAATTATATATTAGCTGCGTAATGAGTTTTGAGACGATATCATAAGGTCTTATATGGTAATTGGAGAGCATTTACAACATTGGCGATTACTTAAATACATAGTACAGTGAAGTAAATAACTTTCAATACGATATTAAATATTATAGCCATGTTATGAATATAATATTGTTCGTATCTAGATTTCTTACATGCACTGGTGTAATGACATACACTCTCTGCGACAAAGAGTCGCCATTTTTTGCATCCATAGATATGAGCAAAATAGCACGATGAAAATTTGTATCTTGGTCTCCTTCCCATTTTATCAATAGTAATAGAGGAGCGTATATATTACTACTATATGCTCAGGCATCTATTATGCATAACACATAAGGTGTCTTCCCTTTTAAACTACTATCTATCGTCTATTTGTACCTACGTTTGACTTTTGTGTCGTTCCGATCATAGCGTGAGATCCTGCAATTTAGTGTCTTGGTGTAATTGCACTGGATTTCACAATTGGTATCTTTTCTCAACACCGAACGCGTGCTCTTACACAACAAGAGAAAAAAATATATATCGCTTTACATTAGATGTGCGCACAGCAATCCTAGTATTTGTGGTATTTTCTATATGATACGTAGCCTCATTAGTGAGTATAAATAATATCTTGATTTTTACGTAGATTTTAGTTTAATGTGTGAAGAGCAATGAAAAAACAATGCTTTTTTATACTTTTTCCGCAATATTGCATGTTGCTTACAAATTATCATCTTGGATTGCGAAACAATTAAAACCTCTTATAAGTAAAAATATCACGTCACACTAAAAAATTTCACATAGAGTAGAGTAAATTCATCGTGACTTTTTTTTATGATAGCGAGAGAAAGAAAAACTCCCCACACATTAATTTCTCAGTCTTTTGAATGCATTTCCACGTTTGTGTGTAAATTGAACGTACATTATGTAATTCAAGACTGGAACAAGGCCTAAATATTACCCCATTAAACCTCAAACCATAATCAACATATAGAATTACCAATTTCATATTAAAGTGGAGAGAAAACAAGAAATTTAACTTTGGAAACCTTCTTCAAACTTCGCCGTAAAAATTCACACTCTTTTATTCTTAAAGAACAGCTTTACTCATAAGTTTTCGTACATAGCAAACCCATAACTTGTGGTGCATTCAACTTTTTAATGGCAGAAAGTAACAACACACACTATACTTGCTACGCAAACGGTTACTCTGAGTAGATAGGGTTGGTCCATTCTCACATTGTGTGCGTATTCACAAGATAGCTCTTATAGTCACCATAATTAATAATTTTGGATGGGAACATATCTTAAACCATAGAACCTCTTTATATTTACATTTTCTCTCTACCCCACCACTTTCATCCATATCACTTATACAGAGAATAATATATAAGGCTAATGTAACGAGTAGTTCTAGAGATGTATATTTATTATCTCTCGACATCTTTCTGAGACAAACAAGACGCGCTATAATGAACTTCTCTATTTTACTGAAAACAATCCTTATGTATTTTATATTAACTCTAACAATTTCCTCACAGTTCTACAAATATAAAAACCGAGTTTAGCACAGCAAAATACCTTTTAAAATTATATAAAAGATTTGTGTCCCATTACAAGCTCCTTAATGTCTACCTCCTTTAACTGAAAATACCTAATATTAGCAATCATCACTCCTTTACTCGTTTACTCAATAATTCTTTTTCTTCATTTATTATTTATAACTCATTATATTTCGTTAAATATATCAATTATCTATTTGTGAATTACTCAATAAGTATAAAATGATTATTATATCCCGTTTCTAAATGTCTCAATTATTCATAAACAACAATACCTTAAAAAAATCGATGTGCTCAAAACACCCAAAATACAAAAATATGAAAAATATATCGCGCACGACTAACCAGACTTCAGAAGTATATACCATCCATAGGCGACAACATATGCCGAATAAAAATACTTGCGTTCACATTGAATAACTCAAAATAAATAGGAGCTAAAACAGTAGATTCACAATAATGAAAAAATCCTATCAACCTATATCATGACATTATTGACCTTAAAGGAGAATTGAGCCTCATCGCAAGTATCTAGACACGGACTAAGCACATCAATTCAGTTGCTTTAACAAGTCATAGGAATAATATCGTAATAAAATCTATGCAGAGCCTTTACTAGTCAGAATATTCCAATTACAAATATATGATAAATGAAGGAAATTCGTTTTACTCCATGTATTTAAATCAATTCACCAAATCCAGGTCGTATTAGAATCATAGAGTGTCTTTTTTGAGACAACTCAATTTACTCTAAATAGTTACACAGACTTAGTCAAATAAGATCATCTCCTGGTGTCGAGTCTATTGTAATTAAAGAATAGAAATTTTAGTAGCAAAATCGATATTCTCAAGACACATTCTTTGAAATACTTATTCTCGAAAATCATTCATCAACCATTGCAAAGATGAAAAATAGGTCGAGACCAACTTAAAAAACCTACAACTTGAAACTGAGGTATCGAAGAATACTACAGTATTTTTAAGCGTCAAATTCTCTCAAATGTCACTCTTAGCACTCAATGAATGTAAAGGCGAGAATCGTCGCGAGTAACGAGCTCGGGTCAAACAGCAGTCAGATTAGCTTTTACAATCTCTTAAATATTTAATATTTATTCCAATTCAGATACATTACGAAAAAAAGTGTCTTTAACAATGTTTTTTAATTTGTGTACCATTAGTAATAAAATGAGTAGCACGGAAGGAAGCTTGTGAATTCGTACTGGAAAGTAGTATATAGTGACCAAGTTAAATGAACATCGTCTTTAAATTACTAAAAGTCAAAGCTGCAAGAATCCAAAAAGTGCGCTTCCTCTATCCTAAAGTGATAAATATATCAAGCATACGACTATATCAATGTTTAGTCTTAAATATAAGAGTACATGAGCAACAGGCCCTAAGATGTGGGCTAAACACCTAGGATTATATATACATGTACAGGAATCCACTAAATATGCAATAGGTAAAAATATTATAGTATAATTAGTCAAATTCAGCATTGATTTACAGAACTCTTGCCTCTAGCGGGGCATTAGTATCCATGAAATAGTCTACAAAGACTGCTTCTCGTGACTCATATCAGGGATGTATAGCAAATATTAATCAATTTCCTTCTCGGGATTACTCATTGACTAACCCGCCTATCCCTCATAACATGACAGCACTCACAAAGTACCACTTATAACAGATCTCGCATAAATACATAGTACTAGAGAAACGAAAAATATCAAACAAAGAGAATGAGACAGTTTTATTCTGCATCTATAGTAGAACATAAGACTTTCATTCACAAATGGTTCCATGAAGGATTCCAAATGAGCTAACTTGAGTATAATAATTTTTCTCCCTGATAATACTCTGAGCACTATCACTAATTCACAATTTAGGCAATCATACTATTATGCACCATCGATTATTCGTTTTGCCACAGTTCAAATAAATTACCTTATAAATAATTATTCACTAGTAAAAATAAGAGGCTCTTATATCCACTTTATTCTTCATTCTCAATTGTATATTTCAGTATGGTGCGTATCTATACAAAATCTCTTGAAACAATAATTAACCAGTTATAACTCAGCGTCTTACAAAAGCATAACAAACTCAATTAAAAACAAAATATGAAACGACACTCGAAGATATCTTGACAATTAGTGGAGATTTTCACTTGGTGATCTACTAACACATAGCTATATTATAACCACAAATGAGTTATAAAAATAAACATTCACTCTACCTCTAATCCTCGACACAGCTTTGCGAAAACATTTGTAATACACAAGTTGTATGAAAGAGTCTGTAATAGAAGATAAAAGAGAGAAATCTAATGTCCCAGGAATGTTTTACACCTTTTAAGAAAATACACTCGAAAGATTATTTCTAACATACATTGCGCACTGCTACACTAACTTTTTAAAGTCATCATATATAATAAATTAATACCATAACTCCGCACAATACTATCTTCTATTTTCCACAATGCTTACATCATTCGAATGCTAGAGATTCATAAGATTAAGGACTACAACATCAATAGAATGGCTCTTGCAGTTTATTATAATCATAACTCACAAAACAACGCTCGCGGATAATTTCCTATCTGAAACTCACACCCAATATGTCACACTACACCTACTCACTACAGCATCACAGAACCAATCGCTCTATCTACTCAGCAAAAAATCTTATGACCTATTTAAATGATTTTATAATAATGTACTATATTATATACCCCTCTCAATAAAGATCCGTTTTTTTATTTTTTAAATAAATAAAATAAAAAATTTCATCAATAATCAATTTAATTACGTATGTATCTAGCTATTTAAATAATTCTATTAATTAATAAGGAACAGTAAACAGTTTAAATATATATCCAAATCTTAAAGTGACGTATTATATTAATAATAATTACTCACCGTCACATAGCTCTCGTGACCTTTCAAACTGTTAGTGATAGATTTAATCCAGTCTCCGTTCTATGCAAGGATAAATTATGTTCTAAATAAAGAACATTCCAAATCTTTTTGAATACAAATTATCACATGTTCCGTAAATGCAAAAATAAATAGTTAACTAGTACAAATCAAATAACCTTAAACCTAGAAAATGTTCATATAAAATTGACATAAAAAGTGCACTAAACTAATAGAACTAGAAAAGTATAAAAACCCACACACATACATTATATTATCTGGGTTTGTTTGAGATCTTCTTCACTATTATTTAACATCTATATAGTTCACTATATTATCATTATATATCCCTAAACCTACTAGGAACTAATTTTATTACAGAAAACAATTTAATTTGGCCTTCCCGTTTATTCATATATTAAAACAGCTCATAATCTCTCAGTGCAATCATTAACCTTCTTTTTCATTTTAATGGCAATAATATTACAAACACTACTTATTCAGGAAACAAACATGAGTTATAATGAGAGCATCCTCCCAGACCTATACGTACTCACCCTATACAGTTACAAGTAATACATATTAAGATCCGTATTAGGACTAAATGAGAATATATAGGTCTGATTTCACCTTCTACGATTATTTTAATTAATAACATAAGTTTAATGGATTAGGATATGTAAGATGACATTTTTGTCTCCTTACCCTCACAACACCATACACCTAATAGATATATCTACTATAAACATATAACTCTATTATCATCCTCAGTTTTCAGTAATTACGAATAGATAATAGAGTCCTATATATAATATCCAATCTATATATATATAAATACTTCTATCCCCTCCTCGATACATATCTTATATATAATCACATGGTGTAATATCACAATCACTTATGCTAATTTTTACTATATATTAATATATAGTAAAATAACCACTATTCGAGAGCACACAAAACTATATACTAATTAGGCTATCTAATCTTTCCCTCAATATAACATCAAATAAATTAAGACTGTTACTGTCACTATTCTATTTATCTTCTTAATGCACTTTTCGTATAATGCTCTCCCCTCTTTCTAGTCACACAAAAAACTAAATAACTATACCTAACAAACTTATCAAATATCATTACTATATCCTTGTAATAGTTATTATATACAAATACATATATAGCATATATCAAATAGCCATAAAAATGAGTTACTAATTAGCAACCTTTTATCCCCCGAAAAATAGCAAACACCTCCTTTATTTACCAATTCCTCATTATATATATAACCTATTAATATTCGTTAATAACAATATAATTATCCAGAAAAATATATTATCCCCTATCAATTCCATTACAAATACAACATTACCTTTAAAAAAACATTTCATTACAAACCCCAAAACGAAAAGAAAATTCTCCACCCAAAGCTGATATATATTCATACATCCCCTGCAATAACTGCAATAAAACATATTATTAGGTTAAAATCAACATAGAATTGCAAGAAGAAAAAATATAACAGACAGATGTAACTGAGCAACTAGAGACATGAGCATTAAATTTCAGTACTATATATTTAAAACAATATTGTACTGTAAGAAGAAATTAAACGGTAACACAGGCCACTCATTATTCTAATAAATCGTAACCTATAACACATGATCAAACTATAGAAATCCATAGAAATCAGTACACTACACACGAACCATCGTAAAATCTGAATCCTTTTATGCAATTATGGTACATTCGTAATAACTAACTACGCAATATTGAGGAGCAAGATCTTAGAACCCTATAAAATGAGATTATTACTGTTACAGTATCGTATTTTATTCTACTCTTTATATAGAATTAGAATAGTCATTATGATTTGCACATTCTTAACTATCAAATATTTCTCTATTATCCAAACAAACACGATGTGCAAGAGGAAAAAAGCTGAGCACTTTCTCTCAATAATTGTGAAATAAATCACACTTCTGTACTTGTTATGAATAGATCTATATAGAATGATAGAGATTCCCAAGTCGCCTATGAGCACTGAAGAAGAAGCGAGTTTCCTTACTCGACGATTTGTCGAGCGAACGCGACAATAATATTAAGACTTGGTCGTTATTTTTAATAAAAAATCTAATTTATGCATCTATAAAATGAAAATTATATAAAGCGATGTTTTATGTGTAAAACTAACTGTACTATACTAAATTTGTGTACAGTACTCTTTAGTCAATCAGAAATGAATGTGACAGTTATAAAGCATAATGTACTAAAAAAGAATCCAAGGGCTTCTTCTCTAAACATAATAGATATATATTAATATATTAATATATATTATATATATATATATTATATATATATATATATATAATTATATATATATATATATATATAATATATATAATATATATATATAATATATAATATATAATATGATAATATATATAATATATAATATTATATATATATAAATTATATATATATATTATATAGTATTATATATTAATATATATAATATAAATTATATATAATATTATAAAAATATATATAAATATATTAATAATATAATATAATTAATATTATATATATATATATATATATATAATTAATAATTAATTATATATATAATAATATATATATATATAATTATTATATATATTAATATATATATTATATATAAATTTATATGATATATATATATATATATTATATATATACCTCACAGAAAAAGTTAAACCAGTTAAACTCTGAGCTCGTTTTATATATATATAAATATAATATATATAATATATATATATATATATATATATATTATTAATTAATATATATATATATAATTATATAATATTATATTAATATATATATATATATATATATAATTATTATATATATATATTAATATATATATTAACATATATATATTATAATATATATATATATATATATATATATATATATATTATATATATACATAATATATATATATATATATATTAATATATATATTATTATATATATATATATATTATATATATATATATATATGATATAATAAATAATTATATATATATATAATAATATTAAATATTTAATATATATAAATATTATATTAATATATATTATATATATATATATATATATATATAATATATATATATAGTTGAAATAGTGTTACCCGCGTAATATATTACGTATGTCATTATCGACCATGGGTTGCAGCTTGCTTCCCCTTATTTAAG
>JABUQX010059548.1:17500-25775 GCA_015478945.1 Trachelipus rathkii | reverse complement strand
GTTGTACGCCACGTTCGGTGCCCTGGGGAGGTGGGTGTTTAACCGTTTTCGCATTTTATCATTAAGCTTTCGCGAGCGCCTTCAATATATATATATATATATATATATATATATATATATATATATATATATATATATATAGATTATATTTATATATATATATATATATATATATATATATATATATATATATATATACTATATATATATATATATATATATATATATATATATATACATATATATATATATTTATATATATATGTATATATATATATATATATTTACTTTCTATATTTATCGATATATATATATATATATATATATATATATATATATATATATACATCAATACATATAAATATACCTACATATATAAATATATATAAATATATAACTATATATATATATATATATATATATATATATATATATATATACATATATGTATATATATATATATATATATATATATATATATATATATATATATAATATATATATATATATATATATATATATATATATATATATATATATATATATATATATATATATATATATATATATATATATATATATATATATATATATATTCAATATAATCTTATGGAGTATAATAAAAAAATTTTTTTAAAGGAAATTCTTTTAATTATACATTTAATAAACTTACTTTCACCAATGAAGTTAAACAATATGTTGTAAAAAGACGACTTTTTCATCTCCAAATTCTCGAGACCTCGTCGGGCAAAATAAAATTATTTTTCTTTTGAAGTGCTCTTCATTGTTAGTCAGTTGGTTGTTAATTTTTAATCTATTGAAATATTTGGATGTTTTAAATATTCGTTTGTATTTGGTCAATCGCCTATGCCCAGGTTGTTTTGTTGTAGTTATCTGCGTTATGTATACAAAATGATTGCAGAATTTTCTTAGTGTTATTAATGTATCGGATAGGTTGCATTTGTTGATATTGTGCCAATCTTCTGTGTTGCATTAGGGCGGAATTCATACTGTCTTTACGAATCTGTTATTGTGTGGATTTTGTCGTACACCACAATTTGAGGTTTCTCCTACATATATTTTTAATTTGTACACAGGATCTGATATGCACAGCTCTGTGAAATTATTGAATTTAATTTTGGGGTCAAAAAGTGTTTTAAGCTGATTTGTTGGGGGTATTAGGGTAATGTTTTTGGTATGAATTGCTTTATATTTTGCTTAGCATGTTGGTGCTAAATATGTACTGGGTAGTTTATAGGGGTTAATGTTGTAATATTTTTGGCTTTCTATATGCTCTCTTAAAGTATGAGTATATTATCACAATTTTACTAAAGATCTTTAATGTTTCTTAGAATAGCTTTTTGCAAAAATGGTGAGGAACATATTCGGAACGCACGGAATATGATAATACTGCTACTTTTGTGTGTGTGTGGGATGGTTTGATAGTCAGTGTATATATAATTAAGGGAGGAACAGTGGTTTTATATATATACTGTATTGCAACCTTAGGTATTTTCCAGGTGACTAATGTATCTAAAAATGGGAGTGTTTCGTTGGACGGTTTTTCTTTAGTGTATTATACTAAATGATGTATACTATTGATGAAAGTAAGGACTTCTTGTGAATTGGTGTTGTGTGGTAGGGCTGCAAAAATGTCATTCACTACACTGTCACTTTGTGTGTGTGAGGAAAGTAGGGGGATGGGAGTAATATGTGATGGAGTGGCTCCATATAATATTGCTGAGGATAGGTGATGATAATGGAGACCATGCTGAGGCCAGAAGTTTGACTATAGAAATTACCGTTAAAATGAAAGAAATTGTGTTGTAGGGACAGGGAAATGGTCGACAGGTCAAATGGTCGAAACGAAATCAAAAAAATTTCCCGTACAGCACGCCGCAAGCGTTATGTTAGGTTAGGTTAGGTTAGGTTAGGTTAGGTTAGGTTAGGTTAGGTTAGGTTAGGTTAGGTTAGGTTAGGTTAGGTTAGGTTTGGTTAAGTTAGGTTAGGTTAGGTTTGGTTAGGTTAGGTTAGGTTAGGTTAGGTTAGTTTATTTTATTTTATAGGTTAGTTTATTTTATTTTAGGTTAGGTTAGGTTAGGTTAGGTTAGGTTAGGTTAGGTTAGGTTAGGTTAGGTTAGGTTAAGTTTTGTTGGATTCGTTAGAAAAACTAAATAACCAGATTTTTTCTACAACTGTCCACCATGACCTGTCGATGATTTTCCCTGTCGACTATTTGGTACTATCTTCATTGCCAGCCCCACACTCTAAAGCAATTTATTGAACTTGTCTATATTACTAGAGAAACCAACTTTGTTATCAGCTGATGAGCTGTTGGTAGGCCTAAAACGATAACGTATTTGGGGAGAATTCCAGACAGGCAGCTTCACGTGAAGATGGCGATCAGAGTAATGATGTAGTGGTCATGTCGAAGGAGTATTATTATTGCCCGCAGCAGTGGCGGTCTAATCTGGAGATGACACGTTTCTTTGCTTCCTTATATAGATCCTTATATACCTAACAACTGCTACATTGTGTGTTATCTAGTAAAATTATATATATATATATATATATATATATATATATATATATATATATATATATATATATATATATATATATATATATATATATATATATATAATATATATATATATATATATATATATATATATATATATATATAAATATTTATACTGTATATATATATATATATATATATATATATATATATATCCTTACAACATAACATAGTCACAACATCATATCTCATATTTCTCAGTAACGAGGATCTCTTATTAAAACTCTTGAGTATTGAAAGGAAAAATTATGAATTCGGGTATAGGGATTTTAAAATTTCTGATTTTGTAATTTTACCTTTCAAAATATTTAAAAAAATGAATATTCAAAAGGTTTATTTTATTTAAATTAAAAAAAAATGTTTTGCGATGAACTCGTTTTAATCTAAATCAATTTTATTTGTTTAATTTTTCCCTTAAAAAAAGAAAGAAAAAAAAAAGAAAAAAGAAAAAAGAAAAAAATTTAATTTAATTTAATTTAATTTTTTTTTTTAAATTTATAACCTTTGGGGTTGAATTTCAAACTACAGGAAGCCAGAATTATGATCAAAGCAAGAAATCTAGGATTAACAGGTGATTGGAACTAAACAGTAACTCTTGTATTAAGATGAATAATAACTAATAACACACATATACAAATATTCATATATATTTATATATATATATATATATATATATATATATATATATATATATATATATATATATATATATATATATATATATATATATATATATATATATATATATATATATATATTTATATATATATATATATATATATATATATATATATATATATATATATATATATATATATATATATATATATATATATATATATATATATATATATATATATTTATATATATATATATATATATATATATATATATATATATATATATATATATATATATATATATATATATATATATATATATATATATATATATATATATATATATATATTTATATATCATAATAGAGGGACAGATACAGTGATTTAGAAATCAAACCAAGACTCTATTGTTGCGATATGCAGCACACACCGGAAATGCCGAAGGAGGATTTTACGAAAAATCAGAAGAGAGAAAATATCTATTAAATTATTATTTCTTACCAAAGTCATGATTAGGATCAGAGATAAGCAGGGTGAAATGTTTCCAAATTTTCCGTTAAGAATTACATTCTAAAACATTTGAAGAAAGAAGGGGAAAGCGATAGACGTAGTTGGAAGGTTGAATTGGTTACCTTTTCTCAAGAAACAAGCTGAACGAACAAGCGATTTCAACAGAAGGAAGACCGAAATAGAGTAGATAGACAGAGACGAAATAGTCTAGGGCAGGGTGCTTTAACTAGGATTCACAAGTTTTGAGAGCCACATGAGGAATATCTTCAGGACTATATACATCTTTTTATTGTCAAGCAAAATGAGAGCGGAAATAACATTTTTAGGAGAAATTACAATATTAGGCATACGTGAGTTGGAGTGGAGTGGAGTGGAGTGGAAAATGAACATTAGCACCGGAGTAAGATGGATTTAAGGCAGAGGTTTGAGAATAGTTCAATATAGAAGAAGGTAAAACTGCAGTTGTGCCATCGGTAGAAACATAGAGGCAATAGAGGAAGGAACCAGAAAGATAGAGTCTATAGAGGAAGGAACCAGAAAGATAGACGCAAGGGAAAGGAACCAGAAAGATTATTGGTTTTAATAGGTTTTAAAGGTTTTAGAAAAGGTTTCAGTATTACGGAGAATAGATTTTTTCACTATTCCGGAAAAAATATACTCGACTCCGACTCCGACTCCGACTCCGACTCCGCCTTTTTGAAAATTACTGACCCCGACTCCGACTCCGACTCCGACTCCACCATTTAGAAAATTACCGATTCTGGAGTTTGAATACCATGGTATTTCCTGAAATCAGCGTCCCTATGCTGAGAGTTAGAAAAAAAACCAAAGTTTAATCACTGTTTATTTAGGGCTTGTTGAAGGGGAAGATATGGAAAAATAATGCGCCCTCCATTCCAGAGGAGAAATAAATTTTGCTTAAAATTCCGTTCAGACCACACTGCGAAGGACCCAATCCCATGGAAACAGTTGTCATTTCATTGTGGAAGTCAAAAAAAGTAAGACCACAAATATTTAGGTTGGGCAAAAGAGTTCTGGAATGTTGGGTTCATCTCCAAGATGAGTGGAGAGCGGTATCAACTGTTTCAAATTATTTCTGGATAGGAAAAGTGATAGGCAAGTTCACAAACTGCATTTTTGAGAATTTGAAGGATGCCATTGGCGTGGTGAACGTTCTGTGAAATCACCAAGATGCAATATTTTCAGGGAAAGTTATTGAAGGGAGAATGTTTTCTAATTTGGAATTTAGAAAAACGAAGAATTTAGGATAATCAATTGAGATATCTCAGTGGTAGAGCACTCGCCTAGCAAGCGAGAGGGCCCAGGTTCGAGAAGGGATTGAAGGAGAGAATGTGCTATTCTCTATTAACTCTAGCTTCGTCCCACTCAGACGTTAATGAATACATTGGTAGCGTGCTTTGCTGCTAATGGAAAAACTCCGGCTACCACGATTGGCATGGCTAGCCATCGGATTTGCCGTTAGGCCCAAAGATACCCAAAGACCTTTCTCATTGGCTACACCTGACAGGACGTTAATACTACCGGGTGGTAAGTTTTTGGGTGAGGTGAGTTGAGATAGGAATAAATACACGGAACAATGAAATTTAGCAATAGCAACTAACAGGAAGCTTGAACAATAGGGAGAAATTCGGTAGACTCCAGATTAGAGACACGCGGAGAACAAACAAAATCAGTGCGCACATAGACAATAATTCTTTGGTTAAAATGAAAATCAAAATACTAAAATATTTAACAGAGAAATTTTTTTTTTTTTTTTTTTTTTTTTTTTTTTTTTTTTTTTTTTTTTTTTTTTTTTTTTTTTACAGTTTGCCACCACCACTCACGGCCAGAGCCCTATTCAACAGCTAAGAAATTACGCAATGAAGCACAGGACGAAGGTTTTGAAATGGGGAAGATATGAAACGTAGCACGGAAACACACAAAAAGATGGATAGAGAATTCCACAAGAACAGAGGGCAGGAAGATGCGAAGCACCGACATGTGAACGGCCTGAGTTATCAACTATCAACACAAAATCTAATGGCAGACACAGCACCCAGTTTACGAGCGACGTAAAGTAGTGTACGGCGAGTGATAAGTTCCCTCGAGCACTGCCGCTTGCGGTACCTATAGAAAGAGGATTAAAGCGACAACAACTCCCCGCAAAGATTAGAGCGGTTAAGTGAACTCGGAAAGTACAAGAACAGTTTATAAGCCTTTTGCCTTTGACTCGACTCCTATCCAAAAAGCGGGGGAAACCCGGGAGCCCTACCAAGATATTTTGAAAAGCGAGTACTTCTTACAAGGGGGGATGGAGGCTTCTTGCATCGATGAGTAACTGAGAAAAGAAAAAAAGGTTTTCGCCGGTCTAAAGCAGTTCCCAGTTTCTTTGTGAGGCCCCCTAGCCACCGTTGTGATCGTTTGAGGTTTCCAAGATATTTTTTTATTTATTTTAGTTTTGACCAGTTTATATTGTGAACATGGAGAGTGAAGACCACGATGATTAGGACAGCTATGAACGGTGTCTATAAGAGAGAGATTTGTAAAAGTTGGAGGTTTATTAAAAGATTAATTTCATAGGCGTTCAGACGACCCACCACGGAAATTTTATCAGAGCGGCGAGAAATAGAAGCTGAAAGATTAAAGACGAGAGACATGTTCTAGAAGGTAAAAGAGAGAGCAAATTGAAATGAGTTAAGAGATGAAGGGTCGTTCGGAGTCTCGGTATTGAGTGGATAGAGTAGATGCCCAGGTAGAGATCATTAATGAAAAGTAAGAAAAGTAGTGAGATAAACAGAACCCTGGTGAAACACTACTTTTAACAAAGAAAAGAAGAAAGTCACGGCCCCATCAATTTAACAGCCGAATTGAACATTTGAAAGAAAATAGACCACAAGTAATCAAAGAGAAGGAAGAAACCCAGATTGACGGGAGCAGGGGAGACAATGACCGCATGGCTGATACCCGCGTCCAAAATGCTGCTGGAATATGTTCAAGCCCAACACGCAAGTCTCCCGACGTTCTAGAGAGCTGAAAACCATTAAATCAACGAGGATGGAAAGTAATATCGCATTAGGAACCTTCGATGCGCCAGAAAAGCGCGTACTGGCTGATCGGGAAGAAGTGAGTAGAAGATTCCAGGTGATCTAAGAAGGGAGATTGAGAAAGGGTTTCAAGGATATTGATAAGAATTACAAGTGAGATATAGGGCGAATAGTGAGAGGGCAGAGCGGACTTTCTTTTTCGAAATATGTTTGGACATGTGCGTGCTTCAACATTGAGGGAAAGTGTGTTAGTTATTGAGAATTAGAGAAATATAGTTTAACGAGTGAGGGGCCAGCATGGAAGACACTCCTCTCAAAACTCGGGGAGGAATGCGTCGGTAAACTGCTTCTAACGTTCAACAGATGTCAGGAACCCTAATTGCAACCGAACTCAGTGTAATCACATGCAAGACAATAGGGCACCTGGAGGAGAAGAGGAGGAATGAAAGAATGCCAGAATCGTCCAGGGTTGAGTTAAGGAAATTGAGAGGCCGAAGAGATCTGAATTGGCCTTTTAGTTGCGAAGAATTAGCAACAGAACCCATAGATCGAATAAGAGAGGAAAAGCAAATTTACAGAAGTTGCTAGAGATGTTTTTGGCATGAGGCCAGAAAGATTTGTCAGTGTTAGAACAAGGAGGTTTGCTCTCAAACACTTGATCACTTTGATTCTTCTTAAGGGATAAAAGAGATAATGTTTAAGGAGAGGAGAAGTGGTTTTACATAAAGTGAAAGTGAGTCTGTAAGATGCGAACTTTGCAAAAATTTATTGAAGATAAAGCCCATGGAATTCTAAAATACAAGCCCTAACGGCCACCAACCCACACCGCTGAGGACCGTCAACTTATTGGCGATGGAGGGAGGGGCATTAATTTTGGACAGTCGTCCTCCTCTTTGGCTTCTCCAAAAACTAATCGTCGCAGTTCAAATTTTTATTTCTTTATCTTATAACGAACAGTGTTGTCTGTAATTAGTGTTTTATTGGTGTTGTGGGATAGAAAGGAGAACCTACACCATTTAAAGTAGAATGAGTGGGTTATCTGAGCAAAAGAGTTGAAACGTTTTGGAAGGTGAGTGCCTGGGGATGTTTCCTAAAAATCATATATTTCAAAATGGGGTTCAATCTCCGTCACTCTCGAAGTTGCATACTTCCTCCCATTTATTATATATATATTATATAATTTATATATATATATATATATATATATATATATATATATATATATATATATATTATGATATATTATATATATATATATATAATATTATTCATATATATTAAAACCCACTCATAAAGAATCTCAGTCCTACATATCAGGAAAAAACCTAATATAAAGTTGTCAATATAAACAAGAAAATATTCCAAAATAAAAATGAAAAGTAATTCCGAGGATTATTATCTGTTTATCTAGTCTTTTAAATACTACAAAGAATATCCGGGACTTTGGAAATTAAAGTCATAAAAAGAATTATATTGATTGCTTTAAAACACACAATACGAGATCTTCCCCTAAAAATACT
>JABUQX010059548.1:5000-7500 GCA_015478945.1 Trachelipus rathkii | reverse complement strand
TCATAGGAAGATTGGTGGTTATTATATTTTACGCTTTAATATTGATACTGATGGGACTTTATCATGTTAAATTACGATGCAGATTTTTTTTCAAATTGATTCGCTAATTCGATGTTTCAAATCTGAAGAATACTGACGTAAAATCTTAAAATCTGAGTACTGAAATTTATTATCATGAAAGTGAAAATTTCTAATTGACGGAGTTTCTGGGGTCTTTAACTGTGTGTCTGTCCTATATGATATTCATTTTTGGCTATTAATCTATTTTGAGCATCCATTCGTGGAACCTATACGTTTCCTAATTACATTTAGGACAAGTGTATTAATAAAACAATAGATGAACTCTATAAGGTCTGAATTTGTATCTTTAAACTTTAAAAAAGATCCAATAATTATAGGGTTTTTGAAATAATTTCAATAAATAAAAGATAGTGATTTGTTAACCATCTTGTTAAATCCTATTTTAAATGAATTGACCCACCTCCCAAATAAGGAAAGATAAAGTATAAATTCCATCTTTGGGAAGTCAGCCACTTGAGACTTTGGAAAGTGTAAGTCTTCATTAAAAAAACTCATATTAACAACTTTAGTAAAAACCGCTCGGCTAGCCATTATATTAAAAACTAATAGTTTCCAGTTTCAAACTTCTTCAATATAAAGGCTTCCAATTCGATATATTTTGAAACTCTCTGCGCTAAAAAAGTTTGCATGCATTATTTAAATTTATCGATCGATGACTAAAAAATTCTATTAAGATTTATATATACTATAGCTATATAATATATATAGATATATATATATATTATATATATATATATATATATATATATATATTATATATAAAATATAAGATATATATATATATAATATATATAATATATATACATATATAGTTATAAGTATATATATATATATTATATATACTATTATATATATATATAATATATTATATTATATATATACTATATATATAATATAGATATATATATATATATATATATATATATATATATGTATAACAAAGACCTATATATATATATATATATATATATATATATTACTATATATATATATATATAGTTATATTATATATATAATATATATATATAATAGTATATATATATATTTAAATATATATATATTTATATATATATGATATATATATATATATTATATATATATATAATATATATATAGATATATTATATATATATATATTATATATATATATATTATATATATAATATATATATATATAATATACTATATATATATTATATTATGATATATATATAATAAATATACTATATATATTATATTATATAGTATATATATTATATTATATTATATAATTATAATATATATATAATATATTATATATATATATATATTATATATATATATTATATATATATAGGCCAAACCTGACAAAATCCATCGCATGATATTCGAAAAACATACGATTATGTGCAAGAAAACTAATAGCATATTTGGATCTGCGTATGAAATTTGTATGAAAAAAAATCTTACTTCATAATGGATTTTAACTGAAATGAGCAAAACATTAGGTTAGGTTTAGGTTAGTTAGTTTAGGTTAGTTAGTTTAGGTTAGGTGAGGTTAGGTTAGCGTTAGGTGAAGTTAGGTTAGACTCACCCACTTCAACAACTTTATTTAAACTACTAGTGACGCTCGCGCATCGTTAACAAAAAAAATATAGTATTTTAATACCGATACTTACTTAAAGATGCACTTTGCTTAAAAACGAATTTCTTGGTATTGCACAATATTCTTTTCTACAATTCTTTCTATTACATCTATAAACATATGTTATCTTTTTCAATATTTATTTACACTGCTTTTACATTTGGACGCATTGTTTTCACTTGGGAATTAAAATTTAAAATGCTGCAAAAACCCTATTAACTCATATTTATTTTGAAAAATAAATTAAATAATCATTAACAAATCATTATTAATCATTAATCAATCAATAATCATTAATTGCATTTCGAACAGGCTTTATAGTACTTTCTATTGCCACCTTTCTCGCCACTTTATATTTTTCAATTAATTTATGGTCTACTTCCAATAAAATAACGTTTTTCCTTATCAATAAATTTTTACCACAATTAAAATATGTATTTGTTGCGTGGCACACTACGTACTTTTTGACGATAATCATGCGAAGACTTATAGTAGTTTCAAGGCATACTATGATACGTATATATATTTATATATATTATATTATATTTATATACTATATATATATTTATTATATTATATATATATATATAATATAATTATATATATATATATAGAGATATATTTATATATATATTAACTCTATATATAATATTATTATTATATTATATATATATTTATATATATATCATATTATATATATATTTATATTATATATATAGAATAAATATTGTACTTTACAGATCAGATAATATCTACTTTATAGATAACAATCTATATATATGATATAATTATATA